>JAJPUD010001083.1:0-91835 GCA_023553655.1 Myrmecobius fasciatus | reverse complement strand
AAAAAAATGTTTAGTCTCAGTCTACATTATTTGGGGCCCACACTATTGCCAGTAGTAAAAAAGAGGGCCATGGATGGGTATCCTCACTTAGGACTGATCATTTTTCTCTTCTATAAGTGATGTCAGTTCAGGACCACAAAGAAATTATAGGAAAATATGAAGAGCTTTATAGATGGATAATAGCTACTTAAATATTAATGATACCAACATTCATCATTTCAGACTCCTAGTCTTGATCATACTTGGGTCATGAATAGTGAGTAAGATTAATGGTCACAGATGAGAAGGGCTGTTGGATGGTTACTTGAACATCCAATTATGCTTTGAAAGGGGAAGGAAATTTTCACCTTCAAATACCAGAACCATCACTATCTCACAAAATGATTATTGGTAGAAATTATCCCTTCAATTTTGAAGCATATTATCCATGGTGCCATATTTTGAAAGGGACAGAGCATCTCATTTGTTTCTCAGCAGGTTAGGACAATGATTAGCTTAATAATAGTATTGGTATTATTAAAATTCAATATTTGTATAGATATTTGTAAAGAACTTTACAGAGATTTCACTTGACTTTTACAACAACCCATTGAGTAGGTACAATTATTATCTCTATTTTATAGGTGAGGAAATTGAGATAGACACTGTTAAGTAACTTTCCCAGGATCCTATAACTAATAAGTATTTGAAGCAAAATTTGAATTCAGGTCTTCCTGACTCTAAGTCCAGTATTCCATTTATATGCCAATTAGTTACTTCCTCTGGTTTTCTAGAAGTTTTATGAAATCCCAAAGGCTAAAGCTCAAGGTTCTAGACTGCCTGTGCTCTGGAAATATCCCTTTCTCCTCCCTTGGCATTTTCTCCCTTTTCTGGAATCTTCTATACATGGAAACGTCCACTTTAATATCTTTCAAGCAAGAAATTCCTATGCCCCAGCTGTGGTCAGTGAAGCCTTTTATCTAATCTCCAGTATCTCTCTGCAGGTGAACAGGTAGGAATCTAATTAGATGCATCTCCTAAATATCCTATCCCTTTCCATAAAGTCCTCTTATCTACACAGCCAAATTGCTCTGTTATGCAAAGGATATAACCCAGGGATCCTATTTGGAACTAGAAGAAGTTACAAGAGTGTGACATGACATGTTGAGTGTAAGGTCATGAAGGTAGCCATTTATAAAATCACTTTTTCTAGACCTAGGTCATTACTCAGAGATCTTCTCATTGGAGATCCCACAACTGCTGTGACTGGATTCTTCCTTTGTTCCTCCTCCCTCCTATTTTACTCTTCACTCCCAACTTTGGGTGTCCCTGGGACCTTCCCATGTGTTTTCCTATCCTAGGTTCATAGAAAGAGAAAAGATGACAGAGGAAATGTAAATTATGGACCTTGTCCTATTACTCTGTTGTGCTGACGTCTGTTGCTGTCACAATAATCAACAAGTAAATATTAAGTATTTATTATGTGTCTCAAGGATAAAAGAACAAATAAATAATGTCTACTCACAATGAAGTTTCATTCTAATGGGGATGGCAACATAGATAGTATAAATATATAAATGCACACAATTGTTAATTCAAAATAGTTTAGAATTGAGTGCATTAGTAGTTGGAAGAGGTTAGGAAAGGCTTCATGCAGAAAAGGTGCTTGAGGTGCATCTTAAAGGAAGAGAAGGACTCTGTGAGCTGCAGTTAAGAAGGGAATACTTTTCACTTATGTGGGATGGTCAGTGCATAGGCCTGAAGACTGGAGATAGAGTATTTTATGTGAAGAACAAAGCAGACTATTTGATTAGATTACAGAATGTGTCATGGAGAATAATGAATTACACAAAAGACCATCACAAACAATGAATGGTAAGTAAACTACTGTAAGCAAAAAAGCAACCAAAAATAAAGGAAATTCTACAGATACCCCCAAATATACAAGAGTAAACTCTTCATCTGAGAGTGAGATAAGATCTTAGTAATGAGTTCAAATAAGCTTAGGACAGGCTGTAGAGGGCTTTAATAGCTAAATAGAGGCATTTATGTTTTATTTTAGAGGCAATAGGAAGTCCCTGGAGTTGGTTGAGTAGGGAAGACTCAGGATCAGATTTGTCAAATTACTTTGACAACAGTGTATATAAGTTAGTAAAACAAAACCAGCATTTTGAGTAGCACCTGAAGACTTATAAAGCTTTTTTCAAATTATTATCTCACTTTATCATCACAATAAACCTGGGGAGAGGCTTTATATAGGGTCTCCTATATAAAGATGATAGTGTCTTTAACAGACGTAGGGAAATAGGGACGAAGGGGAAAGATAATGAGTTGGTTATAGGCATATTGAATTTAGTTTATCTTTAGGACATCTGCTTTCAAATGTCCAATAGGCAATTAGTGAGATAAGACTGAAGTTCAGGGAAGAGTCTGAGGCTAAGATATATAAATAATTTGTAGGCATCTGCATAGAGATGATATTTAAATCCACTGGAAGGGGTTTTCATTTCACCCATCCTCCACCCTCTTTCTTCCTCCATCCATCCCTTTCCATGATTTTTAAGTCCTTAGCAACTCCATACAGGTAAAAA
The DNA here is from genome assembly GCA_023553655.1 of Myrmecobius fasciatus. Lineage (NCBI taxonomy): Eukaryota > Metazoa > Chordata > Mammalia > Dasyuromorphia > Myrmecobiidae > Myrmecobius > Myrmecobius fasciatus. The sequence goes on along the minus strand of JAJPUD010001083.1, from coordinate 89,265 downwards.
TAGGAACAGAAGCACTAGACTAAATAACATCTGTTGCTGGTTCAATAACAATGCATTATCGGGCACTGTACAGAGTTCAAGCAAAGGGACAAGCAAAGAAAGAGTCTCCAAAAAATGAATGCAATTATTCTAAACTTTAACTTCTTTGTGAGGTAGTATGCTACAGAATGGCTAGTTACTTTATCAGGAATCAGAAATATTTGCGTTCAAATCCTCCTTTGGCACTTTCTATCTGTGTCATAATGTGAAAGTAATTTGTATTCTTTGAGTCTCAGTTTCCTCATTTATATTTCATATATTTCATTTGTTGTTTAACCGATGGTCCTTGTTTGATAGGACTAGACAAGATTTGATATCTGGTTTACCCTTCAGAGAGTTGAAAAAAAGATTTTCTTAGATTTTAGCTAGAGAAAAGGGCTAGGCAACATCCAGGATCACTGAGGATCTTTTTTCATTTTCCCAGAGGGGTTTTTATTATTTCTATCTGCCAACTCCTCAAGTATCCCTGGTCTAGGGGTACAAGTCAGGGTTCGGAAAGAGACACTTTCGTGATCACACTTCTAAGGGATATTAGTCTTTAATTCATACTCACCGTATTAACCCTTCTCTATCAGCTCTTCAATTCTAGAAACTCTTCAAATTAATATATAGAAACAGGATCTCCAGAGAGTTGATTAACAAAAAAGTTTTGAATGGTGGATTGAAATCTTCAGAATCATAGACATGTAGAAGAGCTGATCACATTCTCTCTAGATCTCCAGAACTTGTAAATGTAGTTATAGAAAAGACCATCACAAACAGTGAATGGTAAGTAAACCAAGTAAATCACTCCAAGCAAAGTAATAACTAGAAATAAAGGAAATTCTATAGATATCAGCAAATATACAAGAGCTAAGATCTCATCTCACACTAAAACCCTTGTAAGCAATCTCTAGAACTGCAAGCCCTGGAGGTCAAGATACATGATGTGATTAGCTCTTGTGCATGGTTGCGGCTCTAAAGATTTCAATCCACCATTCTAAAGTCTCTTTCTTGATCACTTTCCTGAAGGTACTGTCTCTGTCTCTTTCTGAAGAGTGTCTATAATTAACTTAAATAAATCCTCCTCATGCTCTCAGCCAACTTTAAATTATGTCTCTGCATGCATCAGAGCACACAGAATTGATCTGCCCTTCTGCAAAACTATCCAAAGCTTCAGTGGAAGCAGAATTACATATAAATACATACAGAGCTAAATACATACATAGAGTACAGAATATATAATACGGTTTAATAATATCTACCTTAAAAAGTTTATAGAGTTCAAATGAGAGCATGTGTAAAGCATTTTGCATGCTTTAAAGCATTATATTATTTTAAATTACCTTTAAAAAGTGTAAGATAAATTTAATGTTGAAGAAAATTAGATCACAAACATTCTAGATCAAGATTTTTGCAATAATTGAGTTTTACCTGTATTTGTAATTAAATTTTATTATTTTTGAATTATCAAATTTTTATTTCTTTTTCCTCCCATGACCTTTTCCCCTTTGGGGAAATAAAAAGAAAACTATAAAAAATAAGTATAGTCAAGCAAAACAAATCCCACATTATCTAGGTCCAAAAATGTATGTCTCATTCTGCATATCAGTCCATCACTTCTCTATCATAAAGTGAGTATCATTATTGGTCCTGTAGAACCATGGCTGATCATTACTCTGATAAGAGTTCATAAGATTTTGATCATTGTTCATTTTTACAACTTTAATGTACTATGAAAATTGTTCTGTTTCTACTTACTTTATTCTGCAACAGTTCATATAAGTTTTCACAGGATTCTCTAAAATCATCCCTTCAATCATTTTTATAACACATTCCATTACATCCATATATCATATTTCTCTTCCCTTATTCCCCAATTTAAGGGCATCACTTTATTTCCTGTTTTTCTCTACTCAAAAAGAGTTCCTATAAATATTTTTGTACATATATAACCTTTTAATTTTTTTAAAAAAATCTTTTGGGGATGTAGACCTAGTGGTGTTATCCCTGAGTTAAAGGATATGCACAGTTTAATTACTTTGGAACATATTTTTGTATTACTTTCTAGAAACCTTAGACCAATTCGCAGTTTTATTATCAGTGAATCAATGTGTTTTCCTAGAGCCCCTCTAACATTTGACATTTTCTTTTTATGTTACAGCCATTCTGATGGCTGTGAAGTAGAATGTCAAAGTTGCTTTCATTTGTATTTCTAATTGTTAGTTATTTAGAGCATCTTTTCATATGGCTTAGATAACTTGCTAAAGCCAATTGTTAAACTTTGAAAGTGTGTATTTACATCTCAAATTTACATTTACACACACATATATGAGTCAGTTGTTAGACGCTAGCATACCCTTTGTATACTACAGTTTGTCCAGTTATTTCCATTTTGTTTTTGACTATTTTTGCATCACAAACAAGTTTATTTTGAATATTTTTGATCATATGGAGAGGGCTTTCTTTCTTTGACCTTTTTGCAATCCCCTCCCATTTTACAGATGAAGAAATTGAGACCCAGCAGGGAAATAAAGTGTCCAAAACTTTATAACTAATACATACTAAAGCCATGAGCCAAACCCAGGTCTTCTGACACTAGATTCAGTGATGTTTCTATTATATTCCATTATGTATCATTATCTCTGTGTTGTTTATTGGCAGTCCCAAATAGTTCAACAGTACCTCTTGATTACTTACCCCTCATTGACTTCCATACATCCCTGGTCACTTGGTGTCAACATGTAAGATATTTGCACAGAACTTTTAAAATATATGGGTATATAAATATATGAATGGATATTTGATCTGAGATCTGATCTGGCCCATGAACTAGTTTTTGTTCACCAGCTTAGTTCCTTCCCATCAAAGGCAGATTGCACAAAACCCCATCACAAATAGTAATGATAGTGACAAACAATAGTAACAAAGTGAATAAATTCATTTATCCAAGCAAAACAGAAATCAGAGATGTTCTATAGATTTAGAATATATGGGGGTAAATGAATTCTTTAACTAGGAGTGAAGTAATCTCAACTTAAATCGAGAGAGATCCTCTGAATAATAACTAGAAATGCAAACTCTGGAGGTCAAGAAACTTTATGGGGTCAACTCACACTAGTGTCCGTGGTTCTAAACGAGTCAGACATTCCAAAATCTCTCTCTTACAGCTGCTTCCCTGGAGCTCCTGTCTCCACATGTGCCTCTGAAGTCTCTGCAACAAATTAAGTCCTTTGTAGCAAGTACTTAGAATCATGCTCAGAAATCTCTCAGCCAAACAGAATTAACTTCTCTGTTCACTTACTCTTTACTGGGCTGTATCCCTCTGCCAAACTATCCCACGCTTGTCTGGCAGCCACATTACATGTATACAATCTTACAATCTTCACAACAATTCTGTGAGGAAGATTGTATTATTATCCCAATTTTACATATTGAGAAGATGAGATTTGGGGAAGATTACTCCACTTGTAAGTGTTGGAAGAAGGATTTGAATCTACATCTTCTTGAATCCAATTCCTGTATTCCAGCCATTATCTTTTTTCTTTTTCTTTCTTCTTTCTTTCTTTTTTTCCCTGAGGCAATTGGGGTTAAATGACTTGCCCAAGGTCACACAGCTAGGGAATGTTTAGTGTCTAAGACCAGATTTGAACTCAGGTCCTCCTGACTTCAAGGCTAGCCACTATCTTTGTTTCTTTAGAAACACTTGTGTTTAAACTTTCCCTTTCTTGTGAAATAAGTAGTCAAGAAGTTTGCAGTTTATCTTAGGGGGTAAGAATGTTCACAATGGTAAGTGTTCTTGGAGTGTTTATCAGGCAGTTTGTTCTCTTGGCAAACAGTGATAAATGTACTTTGTTGAAGAAACTAGCCACAGCCAGGGGCTAGTTAACATGTGGTTGTGTGTCTGGTGGGTTTATGACATCATCCTCTTCTTCATCATTGTCTCTCTGTCCAAGTGTCTCACTGTTATGGATTGATTGAGTGTTCTGCCTCCTCCAGTTTAAATGAAACTAACCATTCTTTGAGGCTTTCTGTGGACCAGCAAGGGAAGAGGAGAACAGAATGGGTTACAATGCCTGGTACATACTAAGTATTTAATAAGTATTTATTGAATTGAAATGTTCCCATATTCCACTCCTACCCTGGGCACCAGCTCTTTCAATAACCAATGAGAAATAGCCTCTCTTCTTTCTTGGCAGTTTGACTAGTTCTGTAGTTAGCCAGTTATCAGATAGCAAGAGTATCCACTTAACTCAGAAAAAACACACAGAGTTGTTTAACTAAGTCACTCTTAATCTCTCCATCTGTTTAATGGACAGTTTTGCATAGTACTCAGATCTCCATAGTGACATAAGTCTGCCTTGCATATACAAAGAGACAGATCCCACTTCTTAGCCTGTGGTAGGAACCAAGTATCAATTGTCCTGGCTCTAAAAGGAACTTCTTTTGTCACTTAGTTTCACTTAATCACTTTGTCACTTAATTACAAGGTAACACAGTTACTTTGGCTTCTATTTCCTTATCTATAAGAAGGGAATAATAATATTTGAACTACTTACCTCACATTATTGTAGGAAGGAGAGTTCTTAAAGTAGAGTACTTAAAGGTTACTCTACAGATATGAGCTGTTATTATTACCTGGTTTAAAATTCAGTTTCTCAAAGCTCCCAGTGGTCCCAGATGGAAAAATGGATTTTTGTGTGTGCTTGAATTCCTCCTTCTCTCTGTTGAACTTCTTGAGAAACACATATACATTAGCTGCCTCTACTTCCCTTCCTGCAATTTGACTTTTTTGACTTTATCATTCAACTTCTCTCTTCACACTTAGTAATAATCTCTTAATTGCCAAATCAAATGGCCTTTTCCTCATGTACATCCTTCTTGATCTCTCTTTAACATTTTTGATGACATTTCTTTGACATTATGGCTTTCTCTTGGACACAGCCTCCTCTTCAGGTTTTTCTGACACTGTTTTCTACTGGATTTCTTCCTACTCATCTGACTGTTCCTTCTCTGATTGCTTTGCTAGAACTTCATTCATGTCACAGTCTTAATCTAGTCTCAGGATGGTGGAGAATAACAAAGATCTAATGCAAAAGAAATAGAAATCTTACAATTAGATGGTAAAGCAAGTTAGTTTTTTTTTGAGGGGAAATGCTTAGAAATAAACAGGGGAAATGGTAGAAACAAGTCTACTGGGCCTTGAGTGGAATCAAACACTGGCTTCCCCTCTACTTGTTAGGGGCATTTTAAAGATGATTCCTGTTGAAGTATGGGTTGAACTAGATGGCTTTCTTCTAACTTTGTGATTCTGTAACATTTTGGCACAGTGAAAAGAACACCATTTGGAGTTAGGAGACATGGGTTTGCATCCAACATTTTCTTATGATTTGGGAGAAAGAGATTCCCTTCTCTGAGATTTGTTTTTCTCATCTATAAAATAAGACTAAATTAGATAACTTTTAAGGTCTCTTCCAGCTCTAAATCTTTTCATTTAAGCCTATATCTCTGTCTATTGACATCCAATATTCACGATGATGATCCTGATGTAGGGACAAGGCTCAATCATCATAGAGAAAATAAATTCATTGAAATTAAAGTCAACAAACATTTATTAAGTTCTTATGTGAAAGGGACAGTGATCAATGATGAGAATATAAAAACAAAAATAATCAATCCCTTCCCTCAAGGAGCTTACCTTCAACTGTGGGAATACAATATCTCCCTTTACATATGTAAAAGGATATATATATATATATATATAGGATATATATATATATATACATATATGTGTGTGTGTAGATAGATAAATATATGTGTATTATTTTATATAGATATATAATATATATAAATGTGTTATCATTTTTTTTTCACTTGTGTCTGACTTTTTAAGACTTTCTTTAAGGTTTTCTTGGCAAATATACAGGAGTGGTTTGCTATTTCCTTCTTCAGCTCATTTTGCAGTTAAAAAATTGAAGCAAGTAGGATTAAGTTACTTGCCCAGGATCATGCAATTGGTGTCTAAGGACAGGTTTGAACTCAGGAAGATGAGTTTTCCTGATTCCAATAGATGGTCCCTTGCAACTCTAAATCCATGACCCTGTTAAAGGATTTGATTGTGTGGTTTTTCTGATTGATTTTTTTTTTTTTTGAGTTTTGGTTTGATTTTTCTGGTTGATTGTGTGGTTTTCCATCTAATCTCCTTTCTGCAATATTGGTTCACATTTGCTATGAGAGTACATATACTATAATTTTAGTCCCTTAGTCCCTATGTGTGTCCTTTTATATATCATCACCTTTTATTTATTTATTTATTTATTTTTGAATGAGGTAAGTAGGGATAAGTGACTTGCCCAGAGTCACATAGCTAGTAACTATTTCAGGCTGGATTGGAACTCAAGTCTTTCTGACTCCAGGGCTGGTGCCCTAACAACTACAAATGCACATTCATATTGTTGGTTCAATGAGATTCACAAAGATTAGATAAAGAGATAATGAACCACTATTACATTTTATCCTGTATATATCTGACACTGATTTGCTATATAATCTTGAGGGTGTATTGAACTGCTCTTTCTTGATCTTCTCTCATTCATTTAAATTATATTCTAGCCATCTTTTTATCCTCTTGCTCTCTTACTTGGCATTGAGTCTTGGTAGCTTCCAGAATTAATCCTTTGAGCAATTAGAATCTTAAAATCAAGGAGATATTTCATCCAGTTCCCTACATTAATATAGGTCAGAAGTTCTCAAACTTTCTTGGATCATGCAATCTCAGTGTCTCAATAATTGTTTTATTGGACCACAAGGTCAAAAGAGCTAACTATGAATTCCATTTTTTAAGAAGTTAGGTCCAAAGAACCTACCTATTTATGTTCTAAAAACTTATAGTAGTAGTTAAGAAGTTAGGTCCAAAGAATCTACCTATCTATGTTCTAAAAACTTAGTAGAAAATTTTAATACACATAAATTGAAAGGGAAAACCAACATTTCTACCTTATTCTTAAATAACCATGATTACTCAACTAATAGAATGTATGCATTTGTAGACACTGTACCACTTGTCAAAACTTAGAATCAGATAGCATGTCATCACCCTTATTTCTTGTTGCACAGTGATTTTAGAAGATCGCTTGCTTTTTATTGCAGCAACCCTTGAAAACCCATTTTCACAAAGATAAAAAAAGATATTGCAAACCAGAAATCTTGAGAAATAAATGGCAGAGCTCCAAAGTGCAAGTAAAGAAAAGCACTCAAATATTTGAGGATGTTATCTAAAGGCATGTAATCTAATTTAATATTGAAACTGTGAAGTAGGAGTTTGTGCTGGGTCTGATAGATGTCGAGCGTGACTGTATTCCTTTTAAAATTTAAAATATTCTTTGATTATCAATAGATACTTATTAGATGTTTGTTAATTAATTCCTGCCCTGTGAAACATAGCTGAAATTTCTTAGTTAGGACACTAGGTGGCACTCCTAAACCATCTACTCCTTAAATCCTTTTCTATTTGATAAGAAATTAGAGACCCAAGGTATACTATCCATCTGTGATGTGAAAGGATGTCTTATGCAAGTGTGAGGTTTAACAAGTTCTAGAGACAGCTTATGGGTATTATTTATATTCTAGAATATTATTAATAAAAATGTCAGTGACACTATTGAATTCCTAAAGCTCTTCATGGAACCTACTCAACACATATACCCTTGGAAGAGTGAGTGTTCCCGACTGTTGCAATCTACTCAGATTGGTCAATCAATAAATGAGAGAGGATGAATATTATAATAAGAGATGGACAAAGTTTAAATGAAGGGCTAGGGACATGACTTGGATTATATAAATTACTTTCAAATCCTCCGCAACCTTGGGCAATTTAGAAAAACAATCTATATCCCATATACAAGCCTGAGTAGAACACTATGGGCCAGAGGTTCCCCTTAGATTAAAGGGATACCTAGATTGAGAAGAATGATAATATGGAGTCAATTAGATAATGTAGTGGATAGAGCAGAATCAGGAGGACCTGAGTTCAAATTTGACTTCAGACACTTAACACCTCCTAGCTGTGTGACCCTGAAGAAGTTACTTAATCCCAATTGCCTCACAAAAGAAAAAAATAAGGTTTAAAAATATGCACAATTATATAAAGGTAAATATTAATTATCATAATTAATAATATATGTAATATATTATTAGGATTATATGTATTATAATATATAATATAAAATATATATCAGTTGAGGACTTTAGGAAAAGGGGCAAAATAATTGGTTATTAATGATAATTTTCCTCATAAGGCATTCTTCCTGGCGCTGAGGCCAGCTCTTTAACAATTATGTCATCCTTCTGTATCTAGTTGAACTTGAGATCCTTTCTAGGACCAAGATTCTTTATCTTTTAAAAAATGTAATTAAATCAATATATAATTTTTTACATTTTAATTTCTAAATTATCTCTCCTTATCTCTCCCCCCCAGCACTAGAGAAGACCTCCATTTGATATAACACACACATACACACACACATTTATAAAACCATACTATGTATATTTTCTTTTACCAGTTCTTTCTCTTGAAGTAGATAGCATCTTCCTTCATAGTTTGTAGTTGATTTGGATATTTACAATAGTCAAAATAGCTTAGTCATTCATAGGTATTTTTCCAACAATATTGGTGTTATTGTATACATTGTTCTCTTGGTTCTGCTCATTTCACTTTTCATTATTTCATAAAAGTCTTTTCTATGTTTTTTTTAATTAACTTGGCCATCATTTCTTATAGCACAGTAAGATTCTATTACACTAAAATTTTTTATCAATCCTCCTCTTTCTGAAATTCACTGGTCATAGTTATAGATATCTGATATACAAGAATATATCCAATGTAAGCCAAATCTGTTCTCTTAAATCTTAGGATATCAAGTATAATATAGAGTCTAGTTAGAGGTACCATTCAGCTTGAACCACAGGGAATTTCCAGTTCCTGTCCTTTACTTGTTGTGATTTGTCCAGGATTTAGCTTTGAGAAAGATTGAGTTTTCCATAGAGAAAGTAGACTTTCCATTTCTTACATTGGTTGGCTTATCATCCCTACCCAGCTACTCTAGGGATAATTTTATTTATGGCTTTAGTCTGGGGTTTTCCTTAAAAGGAAATGGAAAGTAAAAGAGATAACCAATATGAATTAATCATAAGTTAAGTCTATTAATCAATATTAAGTATATGTATAATATATTAATGGAATGATTTAAACAAGATTCAAAATTCAACTTATAGTCTGATTATAATCTCCTGGGATACTATAGGGTATTACTTGGATATAATAGAGTGTGGCATTTCTGCTAATTAGCTGTTTCACATTTCACCTCTACTGAATAGTCAGATCAAATGTCAAGCAGACCAACCATGATCTTTTCTAGTGGTTATTCTTTCTCCAAGCCAACTCTTTCCTTGGCACCAGTCCATTCATACTACTGCTGATCCAAGCACAATCAACCATTCTGGTAGCCACCATAATCTTTTTGACTTCCCTGGACTTTTTGGCCTATTGAAACCTATAAAGTAGCTTAGATTTGTCTCTCTCAAGATTGATGCTCAGGCACTTAATTGAGGAAGAAAGCATAAGGAAAGAGAAATGGTCCTATCATAGGTACAGGCTTGACTAGGAAGGACATTTATTCATGACCAAATGGGGTCACTAAGGTTCTATCAATTCTTCTGGGTGCAGTTCACAATAGTTTTTATATTTTGAAGCCAAAAGGAAGAGAGCAAAGGCACTGGCCCTTTAGTATATGCAAGGAGTTCTGATTCAAGAAGCCGTGGAAGGATATACCACAATCATGTCATATCATACATAGCAGAAGTAGGCAGAAGATATTTGCATGTGCTCAAGTTTCCATGAAGGTTCCTTCCATGGGATAGCCATCAAGCATGGCAACTGAACATTCTTCAGAAGAACAGAGGAAGGCATCTTCTATACAAATGTTACCATTCTTAATTTCTTTGTGGACAAATTAAAAAGGAGAATAGAATTGTCCAAAGTCATACATGTTAGGTAAGGAAAATGAACTCAGAGCTAGGATAGCTGAAATCACTTGTCTTGGTAATCCAGCTAAACTGTCTTTGTTAGGGACCTCATTTGAATATTGTTCCTATCTTGAGACCTGTTGATAACCTTTGCTCGTATCCCCTTTTTTTGTGTCTAGAGATTGGTTTCCTTCTCTATGATATTCAGGTTTCTTTCTGATAAAGAAAGAAAAGACGTGAGGATGAGTGCATTCTGCAACTCGGAATAGGATTGTCTATGGGTGGGAAAACCGAAGAAACTTCCTTTTGGCTATAAAGTCTTAGATATCCCTCTTTCCTTCTGATTTAATGAAAACTTCTTTATGGTAATAGCAGGTTCTGAGATTAGAGTTCTAGAACCTGATGCATGATGATTCCAATTATTCTGACAATATGCTATAAATATATACCTTGGATGTGGAGTTAGGAGACCTGAAGCTGTATACCTACACTTATTAATTTTGTGACCATGAGCAAAATCACTCTCTTTTGAACTTCCATCTGTGAAGAGGCATAATAATTGTACCATCTTACTCATCTTGCTTTACTTTATGTATTACTTACTCACTTAAATGTGAATTACGATGGCTTAGATGGATCTATCTGTCAATGAGATCTTCCTTGGAGTTCAGATCATAACCCACCCAGGCTTCATCCATTATGGTTCTTGTCCATATCTTTCCATAAATTACTTATAAAATACCCATCTAAAATCCTGGAGGCTTTTCTGTAAGTATGTTAAGACATTTTAATTGCTGGGGCAATATTCCCTACCCATCTATTATTTCTGTTTTTGTTATAAGACAGATCCAGCTTATTTTAATAGTGACTTTAATAATAATAATTGTATGAGAGGGACAGCATTGTATCACAGATAAAGAGCTTGCCTTGTAGAAGACAGAATTTCAAGTCCTGTCTAACACATTGACTGTCACTCTGGCCATTTTACTTATCTTTCAATATCCATAAGTTACAGATGAGTTGCTGATCTTCATCAGTGGAAGCAATTATGAACATAAGAGTTCCTTCTACTGATTAAATCATAATTCTTAATTGAAAAACTAAGCACATCCAACAATAATTATGTTTACATAATTTTTGTAAGAATAATTATTGTTTTATCATCATTGTCCTTGAAGTAGGATGATTACAGACCTAGGATGTGGATGAGAGGGACAAGTTAATCTCAACCAGCTCTTTGCTCGAACTACACCAACAGAAACTGCCTATGTTACACGTCCCTTAGCCTTTCTTCTCTACATACCCCTGGGAAATAACTCTGTACCAGATGCTTTCTAAGTGCAAGATTTAGTGCCTAGAGCAGCCAGCTGGGGAAAGACCGTCATGTGTAACTAGTATCTAATGTCTGTGTCTTCTGATAATGGCACATCAATGTCCAGATGGCTGCCTCTTTGGCCAAGTGTGATCTGGATGAAGATGCAGTGGAGCACGTAGCTTGCTGGCTGCAGATGCTCTGTCTCTGGGGGACGTGCAGACAGCAATTGGGTCTGTAAAGACGCCATTGTTTATGCCAGGCTCTCAGATTACATGGCAATATAGTGTAAAGTGTTGTGCCCATGTCTGACTCCACCTTTCCTCTTGTTCTGCATGCAAAACATAGGACTAAAGAGATCACAACATAAGAAGTAAGCTTTCCAGAGAGAGTAGATAACCCATCCCCTTCTGTTTTTGCTTCTTGCCTGAGATGGTAGAGCATTATAAATTTTCCACTGGATATGAGAGCAACCTACTTCTCATGAGAAATATTTGATCATTTATCACATACTTATTAAGCTCTTTCAAGAAGTCTCCATGGTGTTAAGTTTGGGTACAAGAAACAATGGAAGATATAGCTTAAAGGAAATTGTAAAAAACCAGAACAGTTAATTTTGACTTCAGATAATTAAGAAAGCTTTTGTTTTTTTAAATGAAATTAACAAAATCATTGAAGACAAAATAAAAAAAGAAATGGCAGAGTAGGAAAATATTTATAATGAATTATCATTCATAAAACTTGATATCCAAAATATTCGGGGAGTTGACCTAAATATATATCAGGAGCCATTTTCCTAGGAGATGTGTGATCAAAGGAATAGAGAACCATCACTTTAAAAAGATTTGCAAACTATAAATGATCACATGAAAACATTCAAATTCTAATAGTTGAAGAAATACGAAATGAAGAAAATTTTTAAAATGTTTTCATTGTTGTCTTTTAAAAAACATCACTGTAATTTACTCCAGCTTCATTTCTCCTTCCCACCTGTCATATATACCATATGCTAAATAATATTTTTAAGGATAAAAGAAAAAAAAAGAAAAAGAAGAAAAAATCAGTACAACTAATCAATGCATTGGAAACATTTGAAAACAAGTAAAATGTGCAATACCTGTAGATCTCCTACCTCTAGGAATGGATGGGTTAGAAGTATCCTCTCCTTTCTTTTTTTAAACAACTTATTCTAGTTCTTTATAACTTTCCAACATTCATTTTTACTTTTATATATTTGTTACTGATTCTTTCCCCTTCCTCCCCCCATTTAAAGTATTGTAGTCATTGGGTATATTGTTGTCTTGGCTCTATTTATTTCACTCTGCATCAGTTAAGAAATTATGTAAGAAAAGTGACTTATAAAACTAATTGACGCTTTGATCCCATTGCTGGACATATACTCTGGCAAGTCAACAACAACAAAAAAAGGTCTAACAAAATATTCATATCAGCTACTCTTTCTTGAAGCAGAGAACTGGAAAGAGAGTGTCAATGGATCAAGGAATAAATGAAAAAAAAATCCCACAGCATATGAAAATAATGAAACAATATTGAGCTGCAAGAAATTACAAATATGAGAATTCAATGAAACATGGAGAAATTTGCAAGAACCTATGCGGAGCCAAATTCACAGAACCAAAAGAACAATATTCATAATGATTTCATGAATGTAACTGAAAAGATCACTAAAAGGAATCTGAATTCTGAGTAAGGAACAGCCAATAAAAGTCATAGGGAAGAGATAATAGAATATCCTCCCTCCTTCATGGTGAGGGAGTGGCAATGCTAGTAGGATCCAATACTGTTTACACCACCAAACTCAGTTTCTTTATCTGAGGCAGCCAGTTGGGGACAGTTTCAATTGTGAGGAAACATTTCCTTACCACAAATCTCCAATTTACTCATTTGGGACTTTATTGCTTCTTGTTCTGTCTTCTGGAGCCAAGACTTTAATTTCTCTTGTGCCATGTGAAATTCCCAACTTGAAAACTGCTATCCTCCTCTTAATTGTTTTTCTAAAGGTGAAGCATCCCCATTTTCTTCACCAATTTTTCAACTGATTTTTAGTTCAAGTTCATCATCTTGGTTGCTTTCTTATGAATACTGGGGAGATTACTGAAATCTTTCCTAAAATGCAATGCTAAAATGCTGGTTATTCCTACCACTATACTCCAGATGTGATCTGACCAAGGTAGAATATATCTGGGCTATTACCTTATTTTCCTGGAAATTCTGCCTCTCTTGATGCTGCCTTATATCTCATTGACATTTGTGATAATTATTTTACACTCGATCTATATGAAGATTTCACTCTGCTAAAACACTTGGGTCAGTTTTTCCCCCAGGTGAACTGCTAACCAACTACATATCCCCCATGTTATACATATAAAAATGAGTTTTTGAATTTCATATTTTCCCTTATCACATGAGATTTGGCCCAGTGTTCTAGGCTGTCAAGATTCTTTTGGTTCTGACTCTCTTTCAGTATGTTAGCTGGCTCTTCCAGCTTCATGTCATTTGCAAATCTGATGAGCACGCCAACAGGGCTTTTATCCAAATCACTTAACAAAATGAGAGAATCCAGGTTCACACCTACCTTTTCAGGTTTGCAATAATGCATAAAACAAGGTCTATCCATATGAATGTTATTCAGAATCAATGACAAATTAGCTGTCCTAGATGAAAAAATTCACTAGATAATTGGGGTTTATGCCACCATTTTGATTTTAGATGTTTCATCTTTGGAAATCTTTCTAAAAAGGTATTATGTGCTTCATTGTCTTAGAATATAGATGTATTTTTTTTTGACAGTGTAGGACAGAAGCCCTAATGATCTATTGGATAAAACAAATTCCACCTGATTGCTAAGCAGAAACGTTTGATGCTCCTGCATCATGGTACACTGAGGACCTTCGTTCTATAGAGGTGGGTGTGAAAAGACTATGAGCAACCTCTCATAGTTAGGAATGAATATACCTTGTCCACGAGATACTGAGAAGTCTGGCCTTATTATAGTAGAGAAGGGGTTATGGCTACACATGAAAAAAATCAATTTGATAAACTCCTGTAGAGCAAAATGAACAAGAATGTTGAATAGTAGGCAGAGGATTTTAGATGTGACACAATAGGAAACAGGAAATCATTGAAGGATTCTGTACTGAAAGAAACACAATAAAGGCTAAATGAATGAATGAATATAATGAGAGAATTCTGAGCAAGATGGTGCAGTTTCCACTACTGTACATTTCAATGAGTCATTTTCCTGTCTATTCACTTCCCATGGGGCAAATCTAGCATGTTTTCCCACTCATAACATAGCAAAGCCCTCATTAGGTATCTGAATTCATCTGTGAATCCAGAGGCCATAGACATGGTGGGGAAGAAGCACTATTTGGCCATCTGAAGCCTCTGTGGATATAAGGACTGAGCAGTCCTTTTGGGGGTAAGAAGGACAAGGGAGGCTCAAGGAAATTGTAGTCTTTGCTGTGCAATTGGAATATATTATTTAGCATATAGTTTGGGATTTAGCCGAGATGAACCAGGCAGGGAAGCTACACTCAGGTCAGCTTTCTACCCACAAACAGGGAAATAGCAATGATTCAATTCATTTGGATGCAATTATAGATATCTCTTCATCACAAATAGATAATGGATAGATAGATGGAGTTCACTGGAAAGAGCCCAGGATGTTATAGCAGAGGAAGAGACAAATGGAGGCTAAATGCCAAGAAAACCTTTCCTAATATTTAGAAATATTCATAAGTAGAATGAGTCATCTCCAGGGATAGTGAGTTCTATAGTATCATGAATATTGAATTGGAAGGGACCTTGGGACATTTTACAGATGAGGAAACTGAGGCGACAGGCCAAGTGATTTTCACAAACTCACAGTGGTAGAAATAGCAAGACCAAGATTTGAATCAGGGTCTCTAACTGTAAAGCCTACACCTTTTCCATTGCATCTCATTGTTTCTTGAACTTACTTATAATGCCACTGGATGTTTCTGTGGAGAGTAAAACTGACTGTCAAGTACAGCTAAACAAGAAGGGAATTTCTTGAAGATCAGAAAAGTTTTAATTGTTTGCAGGTTGTCTCTCCCTCCTCCATCTTGAACAATGAGTGCCTTAAGAGCAGTTGTTTTTGTTGTTTGTCTTTGCCTTTCCATATATCCCCAGTGCTTAATAGTGCCTGGCACAAAGTAGGTGCTTAATAAATACTAGGTTTTTGAAGAGGGAAAAGCTGCTCAGGTAGACAACTAAGTGATACATTAGACTTGAAATCAGAAAAAAAAAACTTGAGTTTAAATAATTCCACTCCTTGTTAGCTGTGTGTTCTTGGAGAAAATATTTGCAAAGACCTTTGCAAACCTTAATATACTATATAGATGCTAGCTATTATGAGGAAAACATTACATGAGACCATATTGGGCTGATTTTGGTCTTGTTGGATGCTTGGTGACCCTATTTGGGTTTTCTTGGCAAAGATTCTGGAGTGGTTTGCCATTTTCTTCCCCAGCTCATTTTACAATTGTGTATTATGTGAGTAATTTGATAGTAGTGGTTTTATTAATTCAGATGAAAGTAACCCACTAAAATATTCTAATTCTTATTTCATTCCAAGATGTCGACCTCCTTTTTCCTTCATCAAACCTATTTAGAAGGAGCTAGATGGAAGATTCATCTCTTTTTCTAGTATTCTGGTTTCCAGACTGACAGTTTGCTGTAGGTTGGTACAGAGCCAGTAAGGAGGGTATTAAGAAGTAGTAGATAGGCAGAAGACAGGAAATCACTACTATTTAGAATGGAAGGCAGAGTAATCTATTCAGCAAGAGTACTAAACCACTCACAAAGAGAGAATTTCAAGACTTCTTATCAAGTTGTTCCAGGCATAAGCACTGCTCCTCTCTACCTTCATGCCTTCATTTAAATACCTTCTTCAGCCTAAAATACTCTCTCCATTTCCAAATCCTATTCATTTTTTTCAAGCCCCTTCTCAAGACCTTCTTACCCCCCAGGCTTCATTTACCACCCAGTTTCCTAATTTCTCCTTTTAAACTTTGACTTAACTCACAGTTCAGAACTTCAGTGTAACAGAGAATTGATTGATTGGGATGATCATCTGATCAATGGGCTCTTCCCCAAATCAACTTGACAAGATGAGAAGGTGTTGACCCTGCTCTACTATGGATTCAACACAAATAGTCCATGTGATCATTTGGGGGTGGATTCTCTAAATGAGCACACCTCTTTTGAACTTCTTCAATTTTGCTTTGTTCATAAAGCACAGTGCCTTCTTTGATGTCGGTATGCTATGCTGGGTCATCTTTTGCCAGCATCTTCCATATCACTCAATCAGTTCCAAAGTTTTTCAGAGAAGAACTACACTCTATATACCCTGCAAGAAAGAGAATAAATTCTAATTGGGATTTTTCTGCCTTTTTAACAGATTTGCACCATTAACTCTCTTTTGGATTTCTGGCAAAAGTGATTAGAACCTTATTTTTAGAACAGAGAGTCCCATAACAAAAGCCCACCTTTGCTGATCCTCAGGCACCAATCATTTTTATGAAAACCAGTTCCTGGCTACCAGCAAGTTGTCTTGTGTCATTCCAATAAGGAACTTAATAGAAGCAAGGTTGTCTTGGGAAGGTTATTGCTGATGTCTACTTCCATCAAATGTATGTCCACCTTTGTGCCTATAAAGAAACAGATTCTGTAATCTCATAAAGTGGTTTGGGGAAGAGTCAGACTGCTCTTATTCCTTTTTCCATAATAATAGTCTAAAATCATTGAGGGCTGAGCCATTCTGAATGTTGAGGATTTACTTAATAGTGATTTTTATTCAGATTGCTTATAAAAACTTTCCTGCCTTCTAGAAAAGTTAAATTTAACTAACTTATAATATATGGTAGCCTACTTCAAACAGTTAAATTATATAGGTTTAGTTGTTCTACCTAGAAATAACTTGGTGGGCAGTGAGTTTTCTGTCTATGGAGGTATTCAAGCAGAGACTGGATGGCCATTTATGGGCAGTTATTATAGATGGGATTCATGATTTGAGTAGATTTTGGAGTTTGATACCTCTCATTCTCCTGAGGCTTCACAAGGTTAAATAGTTTCCCCAAGATTATTACATAGTGAATCTGTGTCTAGAGCATAAACTAAGGAACCAGTTCTTTGGGTATCCTCAGGCATGTCTAATTCCTTCTTTGACTCCACTGCAGCATCCCTCCCTTTCCCCCATTCCACCACAGTGCAGAGCAGAGTAAGTACTCAATAAAAATGTGTAGATTGGCTTATTGATTTAAGCTGCACCTGTCTCTAATGCTATTCTAATGAAGGTGACTGTGCTCTTTGGAGGCAAGGCTGCTTCTGTGACCTGACAGCTGTCTCAGTGAATGCCATTAATTAAAGGGGGCTGAGGATGATAATGTAGCTGGGTTAATATGACTTATCATTTCTGCATATGAATACCTTTTTGAAGAAATTTAGAGCAGTAAAAATAGGCTGTGTTTGGGGGAATTCCCAGTGTGAAAACTTCCTTTCACTGACACAGAGACCCACATTTCTCTGACTGAATAATTGAATCCTTCGGAGTTGCTTGAAGTTCATAGAGATTTGCCCATTATTGATAAATGGAAGAAACATGATTTAGTCATTTTTATTCATACAGAATTTTAGAGCCTTGGGCACTGGACTTGTACTCCAGAAGATCTGGGTTCAAATCCTTCCTCGGATACTTGCTATTTGATCCTGGGGAAATTACTTAGCTCAGTTTGCCTGAGGATAATAATAGTATCTACTTCCCAGGATTATTGTGACGATAAAATGAGATAATAAATAGCAAGTGGTTAACACAGTGCCTGGCACATAGTAACTGTTACATAAATGTTAGCTATTATTATTATTAAATAAAAGGGAAAGGATCAGAAGAAGCATCTGATCCAAGAGGCAGGGCTCTTTGCCATGTACCATGAACTCTCTTCCATCCTATAAGGTAGGATAATAAAATATTCTTGTGCTATAAGAAATAACAAAGGGATGCACATATTCAAATAAACTTAAGAAAATTTGAATGAACCAATATCGAGAGAAGTGAGCAGAGCTGGGAGAATTATTTTTATAAGGACTGCAACATTGTAAAAGAAAACACCTTTGGAAGACTCAAGAACTTCAATCAATGCAATGACAAATTTTGACTCCAACAGATATGATGGACTAGAAATCTAAAATGTGATCTACATAACCAATCTCATCACAAATTTGTTTTCCTTGCAAAGGAAAACAAAAACAAATGCACACAGACACACACACACACACACACACACACTGAATTTACTTACTAGCTATTGTCCATACATGTCATTCCATCTCCCATCTCTGGTCTTTGCAGAAGTAGACTCATGATGGCATAAGCTATTATTTCCCCTTCACCTCTTAGAATTTCTAGCTTTTTTTTCAGTTGCCATCTCCTATGTAGGCATAAAGGAGCAAGGGAGCATCATATTACATAGAACATGACCTAGAATCAAGAAAAATTGAGTTCAAATCCAGCTTCACTCACTTTGTAATCCTGTGCAAATCACTTAACCACTGGCTGCCTCAGTTTTCTCAACTGCATGTTATGAATAATAATAGCAACTTCATTCCAGGGTTGTTTCGAGTATAAAATGAGATAATATTGGGAAAGTACTTAGCATAGTACTTGGCTTAATAATTGGTGTCTTAATAAATATTTGTTTCCTTCCTGATCCCTTTCTTCCCCTAGTTATTAACATTCTATCCCTCTTGAAATTATGTTATATTACTTTGTATTTATTTATGCTCAACTTATACAGTATATCTCCAGAAGAATACAAAGGGAATATAATCTGTTAAAAGCAGAGATTGATTTTTTAAAAATTCTCAGATTGAATATAGTAGGTATTTAATAAATATTTCCTGAATTGAATATGGCACAATTTCTAATTAAACTGCTGGAAGAGATCTCAAAATCATATTGACTCTATGCATTACAAATTTTTATCTCATTTTGATTAAGCCTCATTATTTCAGGGAAATTCTTGCATTTATTTATTTATTTATCTGTTTATTTATTTATTATTGAGGCAATTGGGGTTAAGTGACTTGCCCAGGGTCACAGCTAGGAAGTGTTAAGTGTCTTGAGACCAGATTTGAACTCAGGTCCTCCTGACTTCAGGGCTGGTGCTTTATCCATTATACCAACTAGCTGCCCCCACATTTTTTTTTATTGATTTTTCAATCACATTTCTCACATTGGCTGTTCCAAAACCTTTTTTTTTCTCTCTCTATGTCCCCATCTTCTCCAAAATCTCCACTTAGAATATGACCCTATCAATTTACCGTAAGGCTAGGGTAGGTAAACTTACTCAACTCCCCTCCTTCATTTATTAAACATTTTCTATCAATCAAACAATAAGCATTTACTGAGTAATTACAATGAGCCATGATGCTAAGTTGTAAGACTGCAAAGAAAGGTAAAAAAAATAAAAAAATAGCCTTTCATGAAAGATCTTACATACAAATAGGGGAGACAATAAGAAGGCACATATGAGATATATACAGAGTAGAAGAAATGTATCTGTAGAGCAAAGAGTACTTTTATTTATTTATTTTTGGAATGTCTTGGACCCCTTTTACAATTTAGGGAAGCCCATGGACACCTTTTCAAAATGTGTTTAAATTCATAAAATTAATTACATAAGATGATTACACTGAAATACAAGTCCTCTGTCTCCAGGTTAAGCTTTTTGCTATTTGTGACCTCATTTGGAGTTATTTTTTTTGGCAATATACTAATGTGATTTACCTTTTTCAACTCATTTTATTGATGAGAGAACAGAGGCAAACAGGGTTAAGTGACTTTTTCAGCGTCATATATCTAGTAAGCATCTGAGGCTAGATTTGAACTCAGGCAGATGGGTCTTCCTGATTCTAGTTCTGGCACTCTATCCACTATACCATCTAGCAGCCCCCCAAGTCAAGTACCTCCACTTTAAAGGGAAAGCCTCAAAAGGTGACCAGGAAGTCTTCCTATAGAAGATGGTGTTTGAGATGTATCTTTAAGGAAGTCAGAAACATCAAGAAGCAGAAGTAAGGAGGGAGAGCATTCTAGGAATGTGGCACAACCAGTGTATAAAGATGGAGATGGGAGAGAACATATTATATACATATATTAATAATAATAGTAATAGTCATAGTAGTAGTAGTAGTAGTAGTAGTAGTAGTCATAGTAGTTATACTAGTCTAGGCCCAGTAGTTATAATACTAGTAGTAGAATAGGATTTACATGGTTTTTTAGGGGCAGCAGGTGGTACAGTAGAGATTTGAGCTTACCTGACCTGGAGGATTTTAGTTCAAATCTAGTTTCAGCCACATACCAGTCTAGTGACCCTAGGCAAGTCACTTAATCCTATTTGCCTTGGTTTCCTCATTTGTAAAAAAAAGGAACTGGAAAAAGAAAATGGAAAACCAGTCCAGTATCTTTGTCAAGAAAATCCCAAATGGGGTCCTGAAGAATCAGACATAAATGGACAATAATAACAGTACTTCAAGGTTTGAAAAGCAGTTAAGAAATATTATCTAATTTTATCTTCATAAAAACCCTAGGAAGTAGGTACATTTATTATCCAATTTTATAAATGGGAAAAATTGAGGCAAATAGAATATAAGTAACTAGCCTGGGGTCACAAGACTAGAATCTGTCTGAGCTCAGACTTGAAATCAGATATTCCTGATTCCAGGGGTCAGGGCTCTGTCTATTATACTGCCCAACTTCCTGGAACAGCATGTAGAATGGTAAAATTAGTCTATAGAATTTGTGGAGGGGGCTAAGAAAAGACTAGAAAAAATAGAAAGGGCGAGGTTATGAAGATCCTTAGATGTCAGTGAAAAAACTTTATATTTGATCCTGGAGGTATTAGAGAATCATAAGAGTTTAATAAGCAAAAGAATAGTTATGTGACCATAGGCAAGTCATTTAGTGTGGTTTATCTCTGTTTCCTACTCTGTAAAATGATCTGGAGAAGAAAATTGCAAACCATTTCAGTATCTTTGTTGAGAAAGCCCAAATTAGATCAAGAAGAATTAGACACTAGTAAAAATAATATGGTTAGTCCTGTTTGATTATGTCTGACTCTTTGTACTTGGCAAAAGCACTGAGGTGGTTTGCCATTTCCTTTCTAGCTCATTTTTTTAGAGGAAGAAACTGAGGCAAGCCACATTGGGTGACTTACCCAAGATCTCATAGATAGAAAATGTCTGAGGCCAGATTTGACCTCAGGAATATGAGTTTTCTTGACTCTGAACTCTATCCACTATGGTGCCATCTAGCTTTGGCAGTAGTACAGAGGATGGATTGGATTGTGTAAAGATTTGAGGCATCAAGCCCAGTTAGAAACTCTTACAAAAGTTCGAGAGAGAGACCCTGAACTAAGGGTGAGTGAAGAGAAGAAATGAGAGATGTTATAGAGGTAGAAACTATAGCATTGGCAACTAATAAATTATGAAGGGGAGTGAGAATTAGAAATCAAGGAGGGCACAAAGCTGCAAACCTGGGAGACAGCTTTGGACATCTGGAGCTGAAATGTCTGAGGAGCATCCATTTCCAAATGTCAAATAGGCTGTTGGTGTTGTGGGATTGGAACTCAGAAGAGAGACAAAGACCAGATATATAGAAGTGGAATTCATCTGCATGGAAGTGATAACTAAACCTATGGGAGCTGATGAGATTACTAAGAGAGGTGATATAGAGGGAAAAGAGAAGAGGGCCTATGACAGAGTCTTGGGGATTCCTATTGTTAGTACATATTACCTGGTTGAAGATCCAGAAAAAGATGAGGATGGAGCAGTCATCCCCATTAGAAAAGAACTAGGAGAGTGGAGTGGTGTTCCCCAAATTCTGAGAACAGATTATTCACTAGAAGGAGGTGATCATATACAAAATACTCACCCTTTTTTCCTCCTTCCAATAATATCATTTTTTTCCATGTCAATGCTAACCACTCAAATCATATCTTAGTACTTGACTATATATACTTTTTTTTTTTTTGCTGCTGAGGCAATTGGGGCTAAGTGACTTGCCCAGGGTCACACAGCTAGAAGTGTCTGAGACCAGATTTGAACGCATGTCCTCCTGACTTCAGGGCTGATGTTCTAACCACTGTCCCACCTAGCTGCCCCCTATCCTAGTACTTGAGAAGAGTTGGGCCACTTTTCTTTTATTTTAATAGTCTGTGCTGTGATTTTGGACAGGGAGAAAGGAGATCCGAATCCTTGTTCTAACTATGTTAATTACTTTAGCAGGGTGACAATGATTAAACCAAATAATCTCTCTGAGCATCAGTTTTTTGGGGGTTTTTTGATCAATAAAATAGACATTTAATTACCTACCCAGAAGGATTGTTGTGGAGATCACATAAAACAAGTGAAATATTTAGAAACTCTGAAGTAAATCCCCATGCAAACATAAAGTAATACCAGTGCCTTGCAAATCATAGATACTTAATAAATATGTTTAATAAATGGATCTGGAAGTTATCTTGGAGCTGTTCCTGGAGGAGCAAATCCATGACCTCCTGAACAGAAATTTATATTCATTTAGAACCTGAAAGTGATCTAATTTCTTATTTTGTGTCTGGTACAGACAGGAGATCTATCTAGTAGTGGTAGGTCAGATTGGTATTTCCAGCTTCCAATTTATCAATACTCAGGTAATAACATAATGACTTGTGCCAAGAGATGAGCTTGTCTTTTCTTAAAGCAATATGGATAAGGCCCTTTTGGAGCTAGGGAGGCAGATTTCCTCTCCACGTATATTTCTGGATTGTCTATAATGCGAAAAACATGACTCTTTAAAGTTTGCATTGGTAGAGAGAATCATTCTTTAGGATCAAGGGGAATTATGTCAGGTGAACCATGAGTTTGGAAGACTGTTCCCAGGCTGAAGTAGATCTCACCCTTCTGTTTCTGTTTCAGAGTACCTAGTAAACGTTACTCAAAGGACAGCAGTGACAGTAATTTTCATGAAGCATGTCTGTGTCCTGTCTCTGAAAAGATTCTGAGATAAACTCCATCCACAAATTATTTGGTTCTAAAATTAGACTTTCTAATCATTAGATATTTCCTAAAATCATAGTCCTAAAATCTCAAGAAGTTATTTGGCAGAATGTAAGTTCCTTGAAGTCAGGGACTATTTCCTGCTTTTATTTTTGCATCCCTAGCACCTAACACATTGCCTTCCTTCCTTGGGGAAGGAAGGAAGAAATAAAAGAAAGAAGGAAAGGAAGAGAAAAAGAATAGTAAAGGAGAAAGAAGAAAGGAAGGAAATATGGAAGGAACTGAGGAAATAAAGGAATAAAACAATCATTTATTAAGTACATCTCTTTCAAGCCTTTACTAATACCTCATCTACTATAGTAAGTCCTTAGTAAACATTTTTTTTAAAGTTTAGTTGAATGTCTGGCTCATGAGGTAATGACTTCTCTTTTAGTGAAGGTCTTCAAGGAAAGGTTGGGTGACTATTTCTAGTGGATATTCTAGTGGTGTTGCCTATTTAGGTAGTTTGGACTAAATTCATTCAACTAAACTTAAAAAAATTTACTAAGTGCTTATTACAGTAGATGAGATATTAGTAAAGGATTTAGCAGGGTATTTGAGAGAGATGTACTTAAATAAATGATTGTTTTAAAAGGGAAAAGAAAAATGACTTCTGCTTTTGGATAGCTTTATCGTTTTTTTTTTTCCTTTTTAATTTAGCGATGAGCATAGTTCTCCTTGGTAGAGTCTTCTAAGAGATTTAAAGTAAAATGTCATATTTTCCTTTCCTGATTTTGAAAAAAGGAAAAATTCTATTTTCCGAAGCCATTTTCTATCTCACTTTTTGCAAATCAATTCTACTAAAGGAGATCAGGCTGTGGAATGAGAGAAAACATTGGCTGGTATAGCAAATGACTTGTGGGGAGACTAGTTGAGTTAACTAACTCTAGCTCAATGTGAAGGTTGATAAACTTTTCAGTTACAGTGGAGTAAATTTATCACCAAATCCACTTTGCTCATTAAGTCCCTCAGAGATCTTCATGTGAACCTATCATTGGATACTAAAAGCTGGAAAACCTACAAAACATAATTATTTTAATGGTGTACTCATGCTTCAGTAAGAAATAGACCTCAATGATCATATTATGGACATGGAAGAAGGATCATCTAGTTGAATTTCTCCTAGTGTCCCTTCCATCTTTTCCATGAAAATAAAGTAAAAATGGTTTCTTAAGAATCAAGAGAGATTCATGTGGGAGGAAAAGATAAGGCTCCAAGGAGGAAACAGTATGTTTTTTTTAACTAGCTTTGTAAAATCAGATAAATCCAGTTTTTTTCATTCATAAAGTGGGAATGAAAAAAAAAAGACTTCAAACTACTACAAAACCTTCCACTACCAATCTTACCTCTGGTGGTCTTGCTCTTTTCTGAACTAAGAGCACTCAAAGCCTATACTGCAGAACCAGGAGTCAGGAAACCCATGTTCTGTTTCTACTGTCTCTTTCACTGTATAACCTAGGATAACTCATCTAATCTCTTTGATTCTGTTTTCTAAGCTAAAA
Source organism: Myrmecobius fasciatus (assembly GCA_023553655.1). Lineage (NCBI taxonomy): Eukaryota > Metazoa > Chordata > Mammalia > Dasyuromorphia > Myrmecobiidae > Myrmecobius > Myrmecobius fasciatus. The sequence continues at coordinate 64,293 of JAJPUD010001083.1, read as the reverse complement.
AAAATGAGAGCTTTACAGTCTATGTTCTGTAAATCTCTTCCAGCTCTAATAATCTATGAGTATAGAGTCTCACAATTGAGAAGGATCTCAGAGTCCATCTAGTCCAAAGTATACTGGAATAAACCCTTTCCCAGAATGCACCTAATAAGTGAGCATCCAGTCTTTTCTTGTAGACCTCTAGTGAGAGGAACCAGCTATTATCAGAGGAATACCCATTCCATGCTTGGATAACTCTGTTGGTAAGTTCTTTCCCTTTTTAGCCAGTTTCATTTGCCTTTTTTCAGTTTTTACTGCCTGTGGGGAGAGATAGAACAAGCTCAATCCATCTTCCATTTGATAAACCTTCAAATACTGAAAGATATTTATCAGAACTCCTTAATTATTTTTATCTCCAGGGTAATAATTCTTCAGCCTTTCACCTGTTTTCATAGAGGATGATCTCCCTACCCCTTCACCAGACTGATCCTTTCTAAATGTCTTGCCCCATTTAGCAATGTCTATAGAATCTCTTTTGTTGTTTGCTTATTTTGCTATTTAAGTCTTCAGATAGTTGTGTTCTTTTCAAGGGCAGATATGTGTCTTACCCTTCTTCATAGTTGCTCTTCTTTCTCTTTTTCCCCATCCTTCCCACGGCAACAATCACAGACTACGTCATAAACAAAAAAAAAAAAAAAAAACAACACACTGTCCTAGTTTTTTCATGGGGCCATTGGGAAGATAAAATAGCTGAGAATTTGCTTTGAAAAAGCAAAACAATTTTATAGGAATCATTATTAGCAGTAACTATGATTAGGCCTGAAGGGTTAAAGTTAAAGGAAATCTTTGCGAATAAAGGGAAAAAAAACTGTGGACTGAGGATAAATGGGAAAGGGAGATTGGTTAGTTTTTTTTTTATCCAATGTGGTAATTAAAAAGATCCAAGAGACATAGTTTCTGAGTAATTTAATAATTTTATTAATAAGGCCAGCACATAGTTAATAAAAGGATGTTCTACTGTCTATCTCTCTTGGAGCAAAAACAATCATGGAGTTGGGTTCACAGTTTATAGTTCAAAGAGTAGGGGTGGCAACCAACTCTGGATATTACAATGGGAAGTGGGCTCTATTAAAATGAAGGACTGAAAATGGCATTATGTCTCCCTTGGACAGAGAAGCTAATTCTATACTGACTCCACCCCCAACCTTGGGATTTCTAGCAAAAGGTCTGTTTCCATCCAAACTTGAGTAGAACCCAATTAGCTTTCTCTCTTTAGATTAAATTCTTTGTGTTTGGGTGGGGTATAACCAAGATTTAGGAAAATTAATTCAATTTTGCTATCAGTTATGTCTTTCAAGAGACTGAACTCTTTACTTTTGAAAAATCAGAACTTTAAAGGAAAGGGCCCCACATGTGCAAAAATGTTTGTGGCAGCTCTTTTTGTAGTGGCTAGAAACTGGAAACTGAATGGATGCCCATCAATTGGAGAGTGGCTGGATAAATTATGGTATATGAATGTTATGGAATATTATTGTTCTGTAAGAAACGACCAGCAGGACAATTTCAGAGAGGCCTGGAGAGACTTGCATGAACTGATGCTGAGTGAAATGAGCAGAACCAGGAGATCATTATTCACGGCAACAACAATACTATATGAGGATCAGTTCTAATGGACATCACTCTCTTCAACAATGAAATGCTTCAAACCAGTTCCAATTGTTCGGTGAAGAAAGCCATATACACTCAGAGAGAGGGATGTAAAATGTGGACCACAACATAACATTTTCATGTTCTCTATTGAGGTTTGCTTGCATTGTATTTCCTTTATCAGATTATTCTTTCTTGTAGATATGATTTCTCCTGCACAAAAAAAAATGATGCAATAACTATACATATATTCGATTTCTTAAGTATTCTAACATAATTATCATGTAGTGGATATCTTGCCATCTAGGGGAGGGGTGGGGAGTAGGGGGGAAAATTTGTAACAGAAAGCTTTGTAAGGGTTAATGTTTAGGAATTACCCATACCTATGTTTTGCAAATAAAAAGTATTAAGAAAAAAAAGAAAAAAAAGAAAAATCAGAACTTTAGCAGAAGAGGAGAATTCTGGATTTTCCAAATTATTGGTTATTAATAATATTTTTTCTCTCCCAACCCTTTCATCTTACAGATGCAGGAGCCAAACTTAGAGAAATTAAACGACTGAGGTGATAGTAGCAAGTAGCAAAGGAAAGATTTAAATCTAAGTTCTCTATCACCAAATTCCATTATACCACCCTTCTGGAATAAGCCTGACATGTTGGTGAAGAAGTTTCACTATTTGTAAAAATGAGATAAGTTTCTTCCATGTAAAGTAGGGGATGACCTTTTGATGAAGGCATAATCCCAGCAAAACTCATCCATGAAAACTTCAACTTTCCCTGATTCCTGAATTATTCCCTCCTCTGAATTCTGTTTATGGTTTCTTTGCTCTTAGGTAATCCCGTACTTAGTAATAATAATAATAGCTAATATTTTTATAATGCCATACAATTATTATTTTATCCTCATAACAGCCTGATAGAATAGACCCCAGCAGGGTCTTTATTAGTTCCTGTGTGGGCAGCTAATTGTAGGGGACAGAAAAACAAAATGCTTTTGCCCACTGAGGCAGGTATAGGAAGTTTGGGTTGTGCTAAATGTTTCAAATAGATCCTTGTTCCAATCAGTGGTTGAAGGGTTACCTCCCCTGGGAGGAGAAAACCCTTGTCTAAATTATTCATCACAGGCAAGTTGCTCAGACTAACCAGTTCCCCAATGTTGCTTGGTGATAATAAAGTTCCTTCCTTTGAGAAAGAAGCCTGGTCTCATGGTAATTCTTACATATTGAACTGGTTCTCCCATTGCATTGAGAGCTAAACACTATTCTGATCCTCATTTTACAGATGAGGAAACTAAGGAAATAGGATAAGTAACTTGTCCAGCATCACACAGTTAGTAAATGTCTCAGGCTAGATTTGAACTTGTCTTCTTTACTTCAGGTACAATGCTGTATTTACTGTGTCACCTAGTTGCCTCAAATGAAGCTCTTTGTGTATATAACTGCTACATATATGTGCTAATAGGACAGCACATTTTCAGAACCAAAAATCAGGACATATAATCTTACAAAGGGCATTATCTTTACGAAGTCATATCAAAAGTACTTCTTCTTTTCTTGGATCAAGATTGTCCTAGATTTTGGTTCCTAGTCTACTTATAATACATATATACTCCTAAAATATACTATAAGCCCCATGAGAGAAAGGGCCATTTTATTTATTTTTGTATTACTTTCCTGGGGGCAGCTACGTGGTAAAATAGATAGAATTCCAGAATTCTTTGTGAATTCACATCTGTCCCCAGACACTTATGACCTTGGGCAAATCCCTTACTATATTTACCTCAGTTTCCTCATATATAAGAAGGAAATGAATGGCAAACCACTCCAGTACCTTTTCCTAGAAAACTCCAAATTGTGTCAAGAATATTTGGACATGACTGAACAACAAATTATTCTCCTGGTCTTGCACATACTACATATCAGTTGACTCCATCAAGTGATGTGTGCCCCATTACTAGTCTCTCTCAATCAGTCAACATACTGCCCATTTACTAAGAAAAGTTATGGCATAATGAAGGTCAAGTGTAAATCTCCACAGTATTCTCTGACTTTCTTTAAACCATGCACAGTAATTATTGTTGCCAACAGCAGATTTATATCTTAGCAGCCTACCCCCTGACAAAGGATAACGTGGAGATCAAATGTGATTTAAGATCTGAAAACTCTTTGAAAAATGTTGAAATTATTATAAAATGCAGGGCAGGATAGTTAGTATTTATATAATGTATTAGAATAAGTAGGTTTATTATTTACTGGGTAAGAGAAATGCAGGAGTCTTCTGGGCCAGGCACTTTGCTCACAGTCCTGCAGATTCTATCCTCTGGACCAAGGATGGCTGCCTCAGGTCCTCATACTTGATCCTTCTTCTTGAGGAACTCAATTGACTTTGTCCTAAGGCAACATACAAGTGAATAATAGCCAACATTTATTTAGATTTTAAGTATATCTCACCTGATCTTTACAACAAACTAGTTAGGAGAATGAATGAATGAAACCCATTTATTAATAGCTTATTATGTGCCAAGGATTCTGCTAAGTAAGCACTGGAAACACAAATACAATGGAAATATTGCCCTCAAGGGGCTTCTTTTTGGTAGTGAGACCACAGATATATTGGAGTGGTGGCCAGGGAAAGGAGTTGTTATGTCAAAAGTCAGACCCATTTGATGGATGAGAAGACTGAGGCTTGCAGATATTACATTTTTTGTTTGTGATCAAACAGTATATTGTCAGAGATAGGAAAAGTTAAGTCTCCCCTGATTCCAATCTCAATAGCCTTCTTACTACACTACTCTGTCTAGGAAGGAAAGAGAAACAAAGGATGCTAAGAAAAAGATTACAGAGCTAGAAAGAATTGTAAAGGTTATAACATACTCTCAAGAGGGTCTTTCAACCTTTATTTGAACACTTCCAGGGGTAGGAAACTCACTACCTACCAAGGTAGTCCATTATATACTAAAATGGAAATTCACAGAGAAATAAATAGTCCACTTAGTCCTGTTTTCCTTAGTTTTCTTATCTGTAAAATGTTCTGGAAAAAGAAAAGACAGATCATTCTACTGTTTTTGTCAGGAAAACCCTAAATGGGATCATGAAGAATAGGAAATGGCTGAACACTAGATAATCTCTAAGGTCCCTTACATCTCTCAACCTATGTTTCTTGTGAATAATTCTAGAATCATAAGGAGTCTTAGATAGAATTTATCAAGTGCAATCCCTTTAGTTTATGGAAGAGGAAACTAAGGCTGATAAAAGTGAAAGGTTGACTTGTCCAGGGTTATATAGCTAGCCAGAGTCAAGATTTGAATTCAGTTCTTCTTGACTCTTACTTGAATAACCCTGATCTCGAATCACTGAATGGAGGGTCATCTTATCAGACTGACAGAATTGGTGGTTGTTGTTCTTTTTTTGAAGAGGACCAAAATGACATCATTTTGTTAGAATCAACCAATACGAGCTCAGAATGCTCTACAGCAGGTCGGACACAAATAGTCCCCATGAACATTTGGGGTGGAATCTCTAGTTTTGTGCATCTCGTGTTTCCTCCAAGCTAATTTAATTCTGCACCTTCTCTGATGAGGGGACACCATGCTGGGTGGTCCTGTTCCAGTGTCTCCCATATCAGACAATTAGTTCTAAAGTTCTTAAGAGAGACCTTGAGAGTGACCTTACATTGCTTTTTCTGACCACTTTGTGAACACTTGCCATGTGTGAATTCCTCATAAAATAATCTTTCTGGCAAGTGTACCTTTGGCATTTGAACACTGGTCAGCCCAATGGACTTGTGCTCTCCACAATGCTGGGCAATTGAGTTTGAGAAAGGACCTCAGTGTTTGGTGTCTTATCCCATCAGATGATCTTCAGGATCTTCCGAAGACAATTCAAATGGAAGTTATCCAGTTTCCTCACATGGGAATGGCAGACTCTCCAGGTTTCACATGCATACAACAATGACTCTGTAGACCTTCAGTTTGGCAGTCAAACACCTTTCCTCAATCACAGAATAGGTTCTTTTCAATAGAAGCCTCTGCATTGCCTGTACCTGCCATGTCAAGATAAATCACAGCCTTTCTCTTGGTGGAAAGTAGAAGGCAGGAGTATAGAAAGGGACATTTGGGATGTGGACAGTGCAGAGGATGGGGTTGGGAACGGGCATGAGGATGGCAGTAAGAAAGAAGGGAGAGGAGGAGCTATCACCAGCTTTGTCTTATTGATGTAGAAATTAAGGACTCAAAAAACCAGAAATGGAGAAATAATTGCACATGCTCTTAAGTATGAGTTTACTGACCAAAGCAAATGTAGCTCTCTATATTTCCTCCCCCCCTTCCCCAAATCCAGGCTGTTGTTCTTTTTCATGCTTAATTACAAGTGTTTTTAATTAGATGAGAGCCATTAATGGCCAATTAAATTTCAATTTAGAGGTTATATTTGAGTGCTGGCAGCCCCACCTCAGCCTGGGCTCTCCACAGAGTGACCGGGCTTTCTTCCCAGGCCCTAGATCCCATCTGCTTAATGTTGATTTGCCCCATTAAAGGGAGTTAATGCTTTTCTAATTGTCTGTCCTGGAGAGGAGCCAAGTCTCATACTTTATGCTTTTTCAGTAGTTTTCACAGCTAGGTGTATGGGGAGGGGCAGTGTATGGCTGGCAGAATAGGGATTAAGGGGTAAGGTAGGAAGAGAGGCATAGGAAAAATATTAGTTTTCTGTGGCATTATGGAAATGGTTAAGCTGACCTGTTAATTCTTCATTCTGAGGAGCCCAAAATTCTCCTTAAATTTCTAAAGGGCAAGGTCTCTATACATCAACCATTCATTCATTTATTTATTTGCCTTACTCCATTCTCCATTGGGAATAAGGAGGATAAATGTTTGCTGAATTGAATTCTCTGAGCCTCCATTTTAAAGATTTCTCTCTCAGCTATATTTCTAACTTCCAGGACTTTATCTATTTGTCTAATCTGCCTCCTCACTCTGGTATTTCCCTCAATCCCTTTAGCTTTGGAATTTCTTTCAGGACTCGAAGGTCTTTTCTGCCATTGATAAGTTCTTTTAGGTACCTCCCTATTGAGAAAGAGCCTAGGCTAGTCATTTCCATTCTTTTCCCTGTTCTACTTCTGATTCCTTGCACTTCAGAGCCAGAGGTCTGAATCTCATTTTTTTTGGATGAGGAAATATATTCTCCTAGAAAGGAAGAAACTTTCCCAGACTCAGACAGATAGGAAATATTAGAATGCAAGCCCAGCACCTTTGTCTCCAAATATGTTCCTTTTGCATACAGTAGTAACAGGAGACAAAGTTTTATGATACAATTTTTACAATGAATACTTTTATTTTCTTCATGCCCCCTTTTTTGGTCATTATCCTTCTCTACTATTGATCATTGTTCTTTTCTGCCATCATCGTCATTGTCATTCTCTCTTTTTTCCTGTTCTCATTCTTTCTCTTTTCTTCTTGCTTTCCTCCCCTTCTCCTTCTTCATTATATCTGACACTTATTATCTTGTTTATACAATACAAAGCAGTTTGCATATGTGGTCTCATTTCTTTTTTTCTTTTTTTTATTAAAGCTTTTTATTTGGAAAACATACATACGCATAGGCAATTTTTTGATATTGACCCTTGCAAAACTTTCTGTCCAAATTTTTCCTCCTTCCTCCCCTTCCCTAGATGGCAGGTAGTTAAATACATGTTAAATATGTTAAAACATATGATAAATCCAATACATGTATACATATTTATACAGTCATCTTGCTCCACAAGAAAAATCAGATATGGAAAGAAAAAAAAACAGAAAAAAATAAAGGAAAACAAAATGCAAACAAACACCAACAAAAAGCATGAAAATGCTATGTTGTGGTCCACACTCAGTTCCCACAGGCCTCTTTCTGGATGTATATGGCTTTCTTAATCACTGAACAATTGGAAATGGTTTGAATCATCTCATTGTTGAAGAGAACCATGCCCATCAGAATTGGTCATCATATAGTATTGTTGTTACTGTGTATAATTATCTCCTGGTTCTGCTCATTTCACTTAGCATCAGTCCATGAAAGTCTCTCCAGTCCTCTCTGAAATCATCTTGTTGGTCGTTTCTTACAGATCAATAAATTCCATGACATTCATATACCATAATTTATTCAGCCATTCTCCAATTGATGGGCATCCTTTCAATTTCCAGTTTCTAGCCACTACAAAAAGGGCTGCCACAAACATTCTTGCACATGTGGGGCCCTTTCCCTCCTTTATGATTTCTTTGGGATATAGGCCCAATAGAAACACTGCTGGGTCAAAGGGTATGCTCTCCAGAATAGTTGGATCCGTTCACAGTTCCACCAACAATGTATCAGTGTTCCAGTTTTCCCACATCTCCTCCAACACTTGTCATTATCTTTTCTTGTCATTTTAGTCAATCTGAGAGGTGTGTAATGGTACCTCAGAGTTGTCTTAATTTGCATTTCTCTGATCAATAGTGATTTGGAGCACCTTTTCATATGACTAAAAATAGTTTCAATTTCTTCATCTAAAATTGTCTATTCATTTCTTTTGACCATTTATCAATTGAAGAATGGCTTGAATTCTTATAAATTTGATTCAGTTCTCTATATATTTTAAAAATGAGGCTTTTTTATTACAACCTTTGAATGTAAAAGTGTTTTCCCAGTTTATTGCTTCCCGTCTAATCTTGTCTGCATTGGTTTCATTTGTACAAAAACTTAATATAATAAAAATATCTATTTTTTGATCAATAATGATCTCTAGTTCTTCTTTGGTCACAAATTCATTCATCCTTTACAGATCTTAGAGGTAAACTATCTCATGTTCTTCTAATTTGTTTATAATATCATTCTTTAGTCTAGATCATGACCCCATTTTGACCTTATCTTGGTATATGGTGTTAGGTGTGGGTCAGTGTCTAATTTCTGCCATACTAGTTTCCAATTTTCCTAGCAGTTTTTGTCAAATAGTGAATTCTTATCCCAAAAGCTGGGGTCTTTGGGTTTGTTAAACACTAGATTACTATAGTCATTGACTATTTTGTCCTATGAACCTAACCTATTCCAGTGATCGACTACTTTATTTCTTAGTCAGTACCAAATGGTTTTGATGACCACTACTTTATAATATAGTTTTAAATCTGGTACAGTGAAGCCATCTTCTTTTGCCTTTTTTTCTTCATTAATTCCCTTGAAATTCTTGACCTTTTGTTCTTCCAGATGAATTTTGTTGTTATTTTTTTCTAGGTCAGTAATATAGTTTCTTGGGAGTTTGATTGGTATAGCACTAAAGAAATAGATTAGTTTAGGTAGTATTGTCATCTTTATTATATTCGCTCGACCTATCCAAGAGCACTTGATATTTTTCCAATTGTTTAGATCTGACTTTATTTATGTGGAAAGTGTTTTGTAGTTTTGCTTATATAGTTCCTGACTTTCCCTTGGCAGATAGATTTCCAAATATTTTATACTATCAACAATTATTTTAAATGGAATTTCTCTTTGTATCTCTTGCTGTTGGATTTTTTTTTAGTGATGTACAAAAATGCTGATGATTTATGTGGATTTATTTTATATCCTGCAACTTTGCTAAAGTTGTGGATTAATTCTAATCATTTTTAGTTGATTCTCTAGGGTTCTCTATTATGTGGTCTCATTTCAACCTTATGGCATGCTGTGTTATAAGTACTTCAAATATTGTTATAACCATTTTGCAGATTAAGAAACAGACTCAGTGAGAATGAATGACATTCTCATGGCTGCCTGATTAATAAGTGCCAGAGCTAAGACAGAAACCCAAGTTTCTGATTTCAGACTCATTCACTGGTATATGTGTAACAACTAATTCTCCAGGGAAAAGATGTACATGAAACACTCTTTAATTTATAATATTTCATTTTCTTAAGTCTTGACAGTCAACAAAACAATTAACCAAATACTGATTTTGCCAATTTGTGATATTTAAATACTCACACTGAAAATTTACAATCAGCTCTCTTGACCCTCTTTGAACTTGTTTCAGGCCCATCCTTGGACCCATCATTCCTTCCATTATATCCATCATAATTAGTACAAGATTCTTAGGCCATGCTCCATTCAGTCAGAGGATAAATGTGGTAGAAGCACATTTGGGGGTTGCAGGTTATTACTGGCAGTGTAAGGGTTGAAGGGTAAGATATGAAGTGAGGCATCAAAGGAATGTTTAAGCTGATCTGTTGTTAGTTCTTCATTCTGAAGAGCCATAATTCTCCTTAAGCTCATAAAGAGCAAGGTGTATAGGAGCTTAAGGACATATATATCTGTATTTATCTCATTCCTTTCCTCTCATTGCCTGAGACTTGGTTGTCCAGGAATTTAAGAACTCAGACTATTGCCACTTCTTTATTACTGAAGTACAAAACAGCCTTAAGGATTGAGATAAACTCATAAGTGCTTGGTGTGAAAATCATAATGGGAGCTTCTCTCATCTGAAACAATTGAAGGGAGTTCTCAATGCTTAGTTTTGCCAGCTGGTTCAGTGAATAGAACCCTGGGCCTGGAATCAGGAAGATATTCTTGTATCCTCTTTATAAATCTTGTTAATAAAATATTGGTTAATGTGTCTCATAATTCAGATCCAACACAACCACCGTGAACATAATGATGAATTTGATTTGCAATGGACCTTGAAGGTCCTCTAGACTGAAATCATTTGACAGATGCAGAAATTCAACCCAGAAAGGTTAAATGATTTTCCTTAAGCATTTCACTAGTAAGTAGTAAAACCATCATCATCATTATCATCATTACCTTTATTATCAAAGGATATTTTAAGTATCTATCAAGAGACTGATATAAAGAAATTATGAAGAAAACTGAATTTACATGAGAGATTGAAAGTATTTAAGTTGCATATAAGAAAAGAACAAATGTGAATGAATGAATGAGTGAATGAATGAATAATAAAGCATTTACTAATTGTTTATTATATGTATGTCAGATATTCTGCTAAATGCAAGGAATCTGAATACAGAAAAACTAAATTGTCTCTGCCCTCAAAGAGCTTTTATTCTACTAAAGGAAGACAGAAAGTTGGTAAGTAGCACATAGGTTTGGGGGATTTGAAACTTTCTGTAGAAATCTGTTCTATAGCTTGAGAACATTATATGTAAGCAGAATAGGCAGTTGTTTACAGTCAAAATTCAGAAACTAGGTAGGGGTCATTGTCCTCCAATGTGCAACTCTATCCTTCTTCACCTCCCTCCTGCTATCCTCAATCCTTTTAATAGGAAACAGAGCTTCTTATTCCATCTTTGGTTATTAATATTAAATATACAATCTCCTGGGGAAACTGGGAAATTTCACAGTGAAGTATAAATGTTAGCAAGTCCTCTTCTGCTAACAGATTTTGTTTTGTGATAAAGGAGAAAAGGATGAGGAGAGGGAGCATGAAAAAAGGCATCATGAGGGCATTGGGCATCTGAATGGGTAGAAGCATGGCAGTGAAGGTTAGGAGAGAGGTACAGAAAGGGGAGACTAAGGCTACTGAAGAAATTTCATCCACTTGATCATCTTTACTCAGACACATTTAGTCTTGGCTGTTTGTTAAGGCTCAAGATGTATTGAAATATAAAAAAAGAAATAGCTCATGGTTAATGGGAAATGAGAATTTGCCAAAAAGATAATATGACTTTAAGAGTTTTAAAGATAGTTGCGTTATTTCTGTATATGTGCAGGTTACCCCAGGACATGATATTATAAATAATGTAATTGAAAGTCTAAGTGACAAATTGACCAGAAATTCTTTCAAACCATGAGAGTGCATCTCTAATTGCATTTAACAACATTTACACATAATCTTGAAGGTTTAAGAACAGTGGAATGCCTCAGTGATCCTCATACCAAATTTGCTCTAAGACATTGAAGTATTAAATCAAGTTGAATATTCTGACATTTTTTTTCTACTCCCTCCATATACCCTTTTCATTGCTTTTTTTTTTTCCTGAGGCAATTGGGGTTAAGTGACTTGCCCAGGTTCACACAGCTAGGAAGTGTTAAGTGTCTTCCTGATTTCAGGCTGGTGCTCTATCCACTGCACCACCTAGCTGCCCCTAATATACCCTTTTCAAAGATGGGAAAGCTCAGTTACTCAAAAGATCAGCAATTTTTCCAGAGTCATAGAGAATCCTAGACTTTCTTTTTAAGAGCTGAAAAGAGTCTTAGAGACCACATAATATAATAGTTCCTGAAATCTTCCAGAGAGGGAAACCACTTTTCAATCCTCTGATGTCTTTAGATCTTTGAATAGAAGACAGAGGAGAATTTTACAAATGGGGAAATTGAGACCCAAATAGTAAAAGGATCTGCCTAAGATCACATAGCCAATTAATAACAGAGGTGAGATTAAAATACACACGTCATTGGCACCCTCTGGGAAGAGTTAAGGTTTCCTAATAACCCATTCTGTCTGATTCTAATTACTTTGGGTACACTATTTTATATTTCTCCAGAACAATAGAAAAATCTTTTCTTTATAAGTGGATGTCAAACCCTCACCCTCACTGATGTCTAAACTCTTACTATGATATTTCCTCTTGATCTTGACCTGAGCAATGGTCCTTGGATCTTTTGAATGTATTAGATCAAAATGTAGTGAAATAATTTTATAATCTAGTAAAACTGAGTCTAATATTTTCCTCAACTTCTTCCCTTGAAATACCATGGACTTGTAACCATATCCAAGCCTGGTTTTTACCAGGAGAAGTATGAAGCCCACACATTTCTACCACCTCCAAGACATCAGAAATTTGAGAGTCATGTGATGTTGGGAATACCCACTGTTTTTTTTTTTTTTTAATTTGAGAGTTAGACTAGATGAGTTCTGAGGTCTCATTAATCTCAAAGTTCTATTCTCTGACCAATCCATGGATTATATATATGTAATATATTATATACATTATATGTGACATATAATGTATATAATATATTACATATTATATGTCATATATAATGTATATAATATATTACATATATATTATTCTGGATTACTGCTCCACAGAAATCTGAGGAAGATGTTAGATCCATCTTGCTTTGTTTAGCTGTAAAATAAACAGAGAGAGGAAATCCATTTCTTTCATGGAATCCTTAAAATCTTATTGAGCAATAATATCTCTGAGTTACCTCTCCAAGGTAGAGATGTGAGATTGTTGGAGCTGGCATCTGGGGTGGCCAATGTCATTAGGAAACTGTACACACTGTCCGCTCGATGAGACAAATGCGATTGACATGTTTTTAATCATTTCTGCTCTATTGCTGTTTACTTTGGCTAACAACCTCGTTTGAATTAAGTCCACTCTACAAAATGTCTCATTAAAGAAAGCTTTTTAGGCCCCATTCTCTCTCTCTTTTTTTCCTCTGCCTTTTAGAATAACCTGGTGAAAAGCACACTAAACTCTGATCCTGGAGATTTCCATTCTGTTTTCAACTTTATTCCTGAGTTATTGATGACCTTAGCCAAACAGCTTTCTGACTTCATGCCTCGGTGTCCCATTATATATGACTGGGGAGGCTTACATGTTTCCCATCAGATATGTTTCTTTCTCGTGTCCTGTCTTTTAACCTATTAAGATGGTCTTTCTGAAACTCTCTTTGTATCATGTCTCTAAGGGGTATTATCCATATGCAGATAGAGCAATTAATTCAGCGTGGTGTAGCAGAAATAGCACTGAGCTGGGCAGCAGAAGACAGCTAGTTTCAGATCTACCACTAAGTAGTAATAACACTTTTCTGGTTTTGTTGCCCTCATTTGTACAATGAAGAAGCTTGACAAGGTTGATCTCAAAGGCCCCAGACAGATTTATAAAAGTCTGATGCTATGAACCCCTCTCATGCTGAGGAACCCCCAAATGCTTCTTCTGTCTACCAAGTAAATTCCAAACTCTTCTTTCTAACTTAAAAATTGTCCATTTAAAAGTAGATGCAAAATAATATAAAACTAAATAGAAAAAGAAAGGTAGAAAAAGGAAAATAATCAAAACGAAACATTGTCTTGTGCCCAGCAGAATATCAGGTAGGATTAAAAATATATAACAATAAATTTTCATTTCAAGAAATCATATATAATAATAGAAGATATATGCATGACTGCCCATCTTTTCTTTGCTTCCTTATAGGTTATTTTTTTGTTCTCTGTTGTGCATTTTTTGCTTTATTCTTTTTATCCCTTTTCATCCCTCTACCTCCCCTAGCAGGTTACAGTTAAACATGGATCACACACAAATGCATTTACACTTATATAGGAAGTGCATCTTAAAAAACATTAATGTGACTGACATAATGTAGATTTCTCTCTTAAATGAATCTTTTTAAGTTTTACTTCATTTGAGATCAATGATTACTAGCCCTAGTTTTTTTCTAATCAATTCTACTCTTAATAGATTGACAAGTCAAACAGCAATAGAGAAGTGATTAAAACATGTCAATCATATTGGCCTCATCAGTGTGTTTATGTGTATTTCTTTTTTTCCTATCCCTGCTAACTTTTCTACTATTTTTGCTGCTTACCTTGCCTTGATATTACTTAACCACCTTCCCACCATGGATCCTTCCCTTGTCTCCTCCCCCCAATTTTTTCGTCCCTCTTTATCCCAGTTCTCTTAATTTATATACCTTATCCCAATTCTGAACCCCACCTTATCCTATGCTAACCTTTCCTTCCCTATTTATCCCTTTTGCATTAATCTACACACTTTGTCTCACTTCCATAAATCTAGATCCCCTTCTATATCCCACCTTATCCTATTCTCTTCCCCTTTATTTCTTTATAAAATTTGGAGGGTGCTATACTCTTCATGATATATATATATATATATATGTGTGTGTGTGTGTGTGTGTGTGTATGTATGTATGTGTTTGTGTGTGTGTATCCTTATTTAACTCATTTCTGATGTGAATAAGTTTTCAGAACTACCAGCCCTCCTCTTTCATCTAATGACTCTATGTCTGTTCTGCACCTCATTTGTGTAGGATAATTACTATTTTTATTTTTTCCTTGACAGTTTTGCTTTTTAGAGTCAGATCATATTTAGTTCTGCCCAAGTATTTCTTTTGGATTACCCAATTATTAATGTAAAGCTTAGACATGGTTTATATTTCCATGTGTAAAATATAAACAATTTGTTCTTCCTGAGTTCCTTGACATTATTAGTCTTTGAAATTGGTTTTATTTGTTAAATTTTCTATTGCATTCAGATTTGCTTGAGACAAAATTCTTTAAATGTACAAATTCATTAAATATTTATTTTTCATTCAATATTATGCTTAATTTGGCTGGATATAATATTTTTAGCTCTAGACCTAGTTATTTTGATTCTCGATATAGAATATCCCAGAACTTGCAGTCGGTCTTTTATTGTAGCTGCTGGTAGATCCTGTACAATTCTTTTTTTTTTTTTCTGAGGCATTTGGGGTTAAGTAACTTGCCCAGGGTCACACAGCTAGGAAGTGTTAAGTGCCTGAGATCACATTTGAACTCAGGTCCTTCTGACTTCAGGGTTGGTACTCTAATGACTGCACCAACTAGCTGCCCCTTACAATTCTTATTGTAGATCCAGTATATTTAAATTTATTTTTATTTCTTATAAAATTTTCTCTTTGATCTGGGGGGTTTCAGAATTTAGCAATAATGTTGCTATGTGTTTTCCTTGTAGAATCTCTTGGAAATGGTGATTGGTGGATTTTTTCTATTTCTATTTTTCCCTCTTGTTCTATCACTTCAGGACAATTGTCTTTGATTATTTCTTATATTACTGTATTAATGTTCTTTTTTTGGTCACAGATTTTAGGTAGTTCAATTACTTTTGTTTTCTCTTCTTTAACTGTTCTCCATATCTGTTGTTTTTCTTATATTTCATATTCTCTTCTATTTTTTTCATTTTTTAATGTTTTGCTTTGTTATTTCTTGGTCTTTTTTTAGCTTCATTGGCTTCCCCTTCCCCAACTCTAATTTTGAAAGAATCATTTTCTTCTTTGAGACTCTGGATCTCCTTTGCTAGTTGGTTGACTTTCTTTTCATAATTATCTTGTTTTCTTGAATAACTTTTTTTCTGTAAGTTTTTCCTCAATCTCTCTCATTTGGCTTTTAAAGTCTTTTTTAGTTCCATAAATTCTTTCTGGACAGATAGCCATTTAATGTTATTCTTTGGGATAGGAGATACGCTTTTTAACTTGTGTCCTCCTCTGAAGGTAAACCCTGACTTTTCTTATTCCCATAATAAGTTTCTATGCTTGGGTTCTTTCTCCTTTGTCTGCTCATTTTTTTTAAAAAATAAGAATTTATTAGTGTAAGCACCTCTAATCCTGGGATGGGGGGAATGGTACCTCTGTATTTACTTCAGTTTTCCCTTCTGGCCTGGAACCCCAAACCAAGATATCTACCCTTTCTAAGTGTCTGCAGCCAGCAGCATCCCTGCCCCACTGCTTCTGTAGTTAAGTGTGCTGGTTCCTACTCCCCCAGGCTGAGGCTCTTCACCTCAGCTGCACTTGTTATTACTAATCACCCAAGGTTCCCTCAATTTTCTTGAATTCAGAACCCCAACTCCCCTCTCTGGGAGGTAAGAGTTCTTGTAGTTTGGGCTGAGACTGTCACCTCACCCAGTGAGCCCCAGGGCTCTCCATTTGTTTTTTTTTTTTTTTTTCTGTAAAATTAGCCTGGAGATGTTCACGCTTTACACCAATCCTAGGGTCTGTTTTAGGATTTTCTCTGATGTCCCAGGAGTACTCCTATTCTGCTGTCTGATTTGTTTTTCATGGCCTGTATTTGCTCTGAGGTGAAATTTTTTGTTGTTTGTGGGGGAAATCTGGAGAGCTTAGAATTTTCTGACCTACTCCATCATTTCCCCAGAATTATCCCCTGCTGCCTGACTTTCAAGGCTGTCCATAGGCTGGTCCCACTCTCCTTACTCCACTTGATTGAACATTATTGTTCAATACTTATCATGAATTGAAAGCTGGCCTCTTCCTAAAATGAAAATTGCTAGAAGCATCCTTGAACAGAAAGCTCTCTGAATTTTATGACTGCAGCTTTCACCATAATGCTCAAAGGATAAGAGGGAGTTCCTCCTTAAAGTTATGTCATATGGAAGCTGGCAAGGTCCTTGGGGATCATATCTTTTAAATTAATTTTATTGATGAGAAAACTGAAGCCCAAATAAGAGTGACATAAAATAAGCCATACAACCTTGGATAAGCCATTTTCTCAGAATGTTTCCTTTTCTATAAAAATGCTGATAATAATACTCTCTAGTTCTTACAGAACTGGATCTCACACATTTAGAGCCAGTGATTTTCAGAAATGAAAGATATCTCAGAAACTAACAGTCCAACTTGCATCTTGTCATGAGGATTATGAAATAATCCATTGTATTCAGCAAGAATTCATTAATAACCTACTATGTGTCAGGCCCTGTGCTAGGTGCTGAGTGATACAAAGATAAAATGGAAGAGTCCTTGTTCTCAAGGAGCTTACATTTCAATCAGGTATAAAGAATATTTTGTGAGTGCTTAGATTGCTGTTTTCCAAAAAAAAGAGCAATGAATATAACTGTCCAACACAATAATAAAGTCTGATTGAATTGAATTGATCTGATCAGATCGAAGTCACACAGTAGTTAGTTGCAGAATTGGAGTGAAAGTGGTGGTTTGCTCTGTAGAGAGAACAAGATGGCTGTCAAATATTCATTTTCATATTTCAAAAACTCAAAGGTTCTTCAAAGGTATTTGAAAGACTTTCATGTGGAAACAGGAATATGTAAGTTCCAGAGAGCTGAATTAATAGCTGGCTGAAAGCTACAAATAGGTATAATGTTAAGTAGTAATTTCCTAACAGAAATCTGATTTTCTAACAGAAATCAGAGAAGCTATACAGATGTGTGTGTGTGTGTGTGTGTATTTATGTACCACACAATGCACAGAATGCATGGAGTAAGATAGCTTAGGTTAATCAAGAACAGCAAATGGTAGATGACACTGGTTTTGCAGAAGGGGTTGGAGGCTGAGGCAGCTTCTGCAGTGGCTTTAGCAGTGGGGGGCCAAGGTCAAGGCTAGGGCCATGGCCATAGGATCTGGGGAGGAAAAACTAAAGGGAAGAAATGGGTTCCTGTCACTAATCTGGGCAGGCTAATCAAGGACATAAAGATCAAATCTTTGGAAGAGATTTATCTTTTCTCCAAGGAGTTTGAGATTATAGATTTCTTCCCTGGATCTTCATTGAAAGATAAGGTCCTGAAGATCATGTCTGTGCAGACACAAACTAGAACTGGACAACATATCAGGTTCAAGGCAATTTTGTGGCCATGGTGGCCTGGGTGTCAATTGCTCCAAGGAGATGGCCACAGTTATTTGTGGTACCATTATTCTGGCCAAGCCGTCCATTGTTCCCGTGAGATGCAGCTACTGGGGGAACAAGATTGGCAAGCCTCACATAGTGCCCTTCAAGATCACTGGGCTTTGTGGGTTGGTTCTGGTGTGCCTGATCCTGATGATGGCTGGAATTGCTGGCTACTACACTGCTATAGAGGCTGCACTGACACTCTGGGATCACTGCTAAAACTACCTTTGATGTCATCTCCAAAGCATAGAGCTAGCTAACCTATAGAGGTGAGATAGGATTCACTAAGTCTCTGACCACCTTGTGAAGATTCATATGTTTATCCAGAGGACCCCGGCAGCTGCTGTGGCAACCATATAGATTTTTTAATAAACAAAAAAATAAATTAACCTATGTCAGAGAGAGACAGAGAGACAGAGAGATACAGATAAACATAGAACAGAGAGAGACAAGAGACAGATAAACAAAGACACACACACAGACAAGAAAGACAGAGACAGACAGAGACAGAGAGACAGAGACAGAGAGATAGAGAGTCTTAGATTTCATCCAATGGAAAATTCCCTCTAAAATTTCTTTTCAATTCTTTTCTGCAGGGGTAATTTAAGGATAAGAATACCATCAAAGTGCCATCTCCTTTACATTTTGGCTTCTTTCCAGAGTCTTTCTTTCCCTTTAGGGATGTTTCCTTAAAGAGGATCTGAAGCCACTTGTCTCCTCTTTCAAAACTGTAATCCAGAAGACCCGAAATCTTTCCTTTTCCAAGCTCCCAATGACTCCTTCCCTTGGGTTACACACGCAAAAACATAGTTCCAGGTTTCAAAGGTTTTATATTTTAGTAGGTTAAGACAATACATAAAAGCATAAAAGAAAACTAGAAAACGAGTGATGGGGGTAGAGGTGGTGGGGGTGAGGAGTGGGAAAGTGGTCCAGAGGTAGGTAGATGATCTTAGAAGTTTACTTCTAATTGTGATCAAATGGCTAATGTGAATACTTCCTCAAATGGAAGGTCTGGGAAGATATTCACTGATTAGAAATTCTCCACAGGGGAGGAGAAATTGCCATTATCCCTTCTGAGGTAAAGGTAGAAAAGCAGTCAAGAGAGTCAAAGGCTGAGCTTTTTAGACATGAACATGATTGGTATGGGAATTCCCTCAAATAATAGGTCTAGGGAGGAGCTGATCATTCTGAAATCTGTCATTGGAAGGCCACTGCTTTCCCCTCTGCACCATTGCCTTGTTACCTCTCCGAGCAGGCATTTTCTGCCATGGCACAAGCATATTCTTTTTGCTGGAATATAGGCCTGGCCACTGAGAGCCCAAAAGGCACATCCCTAAATAGACCTCTTATTGTCAGGAATATCACACCCTGGTGAGAGTTAGCAGTAATGTAGGCAGTTTTCAAGTATACTCAACACCATTTACCTCAGAGTGAATAAGGCTAAAAGGATCCTAGGAGTCTGGAATGACCTCACCTACTGGGACCAACTCTGTTCTCTTCAATCAGCACTTTGCCAACATATTCAAGTAATTTTGAATTTGAATTGTGCATATTACTGACTCCCTCCTTTTTACAATCAACCTTTCAGCTTGTCAACAAGCCCTGATTAAATACTTATTGTGTGCCGGGTGCTGTGCTAAGCACTGGTGATGCAAAAAGAAGTCTCAAGGAGTACACATTCTAATAGCATCTTCTCTCAGTACCATTTATAAGGAGAAACAATATTGACTCCAGATTGAGAAACAATGATGTTTTTATGGCAGATATCACTTTGTCTTACTATTGAATTAATTTTAGTGGGAAAAGTATTTGCTAAACTCTTGCTATGGGTAGACTTTGTACTAGATACTGTGCGAGATTCAAAAATATACTATACTATTCAAAGATATAATAAAAAATACAATATGCATTGAGTTCAAGGAATTTAACTGTTTATTATTAGGTATAAGACATTCAAGCAGATTAATGTAATTAGAAAATATTTTGTTGAGTAGAAGTCTTATCTCTTTAAAGTATGTCATACATGGAAAAAATTCCTGCATTGTTAATTTTTACAAGGACAAAAGTAACAGATCCTTGATGAATGATGGATATTAAGAGTCTAGAGGAAGGAAGAATAACATACTGGAAAGATCAAGATGCATGGATGGATTCAATATCTGATCTGAGTACTGAATCAATATTCTAAGAGGTCAGAATTCAGGGGACAGGTATGCTAAGTGGAAAGTATAAAGGTGGGAAAACATGATTCCTATTTAGGGAATACTATGTCATCTAGATATTTTAACTGGATAATAGAAATGGAGATCTGGGAATGAATGAGATTGGTTATGGTAGCAACATACATCAGAGAGGAACATGAAAAAGAAATTTAAAGGATTTCTACATTGAGAAGGAGAGAGAGAAGGGAAAAAGGAAAGGAGACATCCAGTTAAAAAGAGTAAGACCCAAATTAGTGGAATTTCATAGAATTAAAGGGAAGAAAGAATGTCCTGAAGAAGGATGTGATCAACAATGTCACATGTAGTGTAGTGGTCAAAGAGAATGAGGATTAAAAAAAAGAAGCTTTTGATTTCATGATGAGTCATTGGTGACCTTAAAGAGATGTTTCAGTTCACAATCTGTTTTAGAGGACAGACAAGGGACTGGGGAATTAGTGGGTGGAGAGTAGGTTAGGCAACACGTGTAGACTCTTATTTTGTGAAATTTGGCAGTAAAAGTAAGGAGCATGATGGGATGGCAACAGATAGGGATTTTTTTTAGGATTGAGGAGATACAAGAATGTTTTTAGGGAAAGGAGAAAGACCTAAGAGAGCCAGTAAGACTGAGGGTACAAATAGAACTAGCAATAAGGTCCTGAAAAATGCATGGGGGATTCTCTATCTCAAAGGTGCAACAAAAGAGGCCACTTTTGAAAAAGAAGAGAGATCATTTTTCATCTTGTCCCTTTGTTCCAACATATGAAATTATTTATATTTGTAAGTTATTAGAACAGAGGCTGATTTTTATTAAATACTTATTTATTTCACTGCTTTTCCCCAAATATTACTCTTATTTTCTTTCACATAGAGTAAAATTGCCTGAAAGTTTCTTAAAAAATCAGAAATCATGAAGATATGAATGTTTGTTCAATAAAAAGATGGTTAGCAGAAAGAAAAAAGGGATTAGTTTTTGTTTGGTTTTTGCTGAGGCAATTGGGGTTAAGTGACTTTCCCAAGGTCACACAGCTAGGAAGGGAGTCTCTAGGCCATATTTGGACTCAAGTCCTCCTGACTTCAGGGCAGGTGGGGTAGCCACCTAGCTACCCCAGATTAGTTATTTTTAAAGCACTTCTTGGTGCCTGACAAGTCATGAAGTAATGCTATAGACTATCTCAGAGTTAGTTTCCTGGAGAGCCCTGATATTTGCTCTCCCAACCTATTTGCAACAACTATACCCCAGTACCTGACTATTGACTCTGGAAAAGAAATTCCATAAGTCACCTGACTTCCAACTTCATAATCCCAGCTTGGTACATTTGTTGTGTATGGCCAAGATCCCAGGTGACGTCTCCCCCTACTATCTTGATCACACCACCTCAAAGGCTCTGAAATCTTCTACCCTCCCCATGCCCCAGAACCAATTCTGAAAAAAAGTAATGCTAAAAAACCTGAAGCTTGTGACAGTGCCCCTCTACGACCCATGTTGGGAACAAAGCCTAACATTAACAATAACTTCCAAAGCAAGAGTGGGGTGAGGAAATGAGCAAACAACAACAAAAAAGAACCTGGCCATAAAAACTGGCTATGGAAATAAGGAACAAACAAGACACAAACCCAGAAGAAGACAATGAAATCAAAACAGCTTTAATTAAAGCCTCAAAGAAAAAAGTATTAATTGAACAATGGACCTAGAAGAATTATTAGTAGAACTAAAAATGGTTTTCAAAATAATATGAGTAGCAGAGAAAAAATCACGCAAGAAAGAAAGCAAAAGGAGAAAGTTATGATAAGGCAATTAATGACTTAGTAAAATGGCAAAAAAGTACTAAAAATACCTTAAAAAACAGAATTAGCTGAATAGAAAAAGGAAGTATAAAAGTTTACTAAATTATATAATTTCTTAAAAATTAGAATTGTGCAAACAGAAGTTAAGGTACCTGTGAAACATCAAGAAACAATAAAACAAAGTCAAAAGAATGAAAAAATAGAAGACAATTTGAAATATCTCATAGGAAAAACAACTGACATAGAAAATAGATCAAGGAGGGTCAGCTAGGTGGTTCAATGGATGGAGTGCCAGTCCTGAAGTCAGGAGGACTGAGTTTAAATTTGATCTCAGACACTTAACACTTCTTAGCTGTGTGACCCTGGGCAAGTCACTTAACCTCAATTGGCTCAGCAAAAAAAAATAGATCAAGGAGAGATAATTTAAGAATTTATGAATTACCTGAAAGCCATGATCAGAGAAAGAGGCTAGACATATTTTAGGATATTGTCAAGAAAAACTGTCCAGATATCCTAGAACCAAAGGGTAAAATAGAAATGGAAATAATTCACTGATCACTACTTGAAAGAAATCCCAAAATAATAATTCCTGGGAATATTATAGTCAAATTCCAGAGGTTTCAGGTTAAACAGAAAATACTTCAACCATTAAATTATCATGGAGTCACAGTCAGGATCACATAAGATTTAACAACAACAACATTAAAGGAGAAGAGGGCAGGGCAGCTAGGTGGTACAGTAGATAGAGCACCGGCCCTGAAGTTAGGAGGACTTGAGTTCAAATTTGACCTCAGACATTTAACACTTTCTAGCTTTGTGACCTGGGGCAAGTCACTTAACCCTAATTGCCTCAAGAAAAAGAAAAAAAAAGGGAGAAGAGAGTTTGGATTATGGTATTTTGGAAAGCAAAAGAACTGAGATTACAACTATGAATAATCTACCCAGAAAAAGTGAATATAAATTCTTCAAAGCAGATATTTAATGAAATAGAAAACTTTGAAGCATTTTTGATGAAAATACCAGAACTGAATAGAAAATTTGACTTTTGAATACAAGATGTAAGAGAAGCATAATAAATATAGAAGTATATATTATAGTATATATTACAGGAAGTATATAGTAATGAAAGAAATATAAAATAAATCATAAGGGACTCAATAAGGTTAAATTATTTATTTTTCTATATGGGAAGATGATACATGTATTTTCTAAGAACTTTATCATCATTAGGTCAGTTAGAAGGACTTTCCATAGAGCACATGGAAGTAAGTTGATTATGTTGGGATGAACTTTAAAAAGAAAAAAAATGAATGAGAATGAAGTATGCATAGGTAAAAGAAGGAATTTCTCATAAAAGAGGCACATTAGGAAGACTTTTTATAGTGAAGGAAAAATGGAGAGGGAGGCTGGCAGTATTTGAACTTCACTCTTAGTAGATTTGGATCAGGGGGGAGACAAACACACATGTATATGTATGAATGTTTGTATGTATACACACAATCAATTGGGCATAGAAATTTATCTTATTTAACAGGGAAGTAGGATGGGAAGAGAACAAGAGAAGGGTGTGGTGATAAAAGGGAGGGTGGTTTAAAGGAGCCAGTGGTCAAAAGCAAAAGGGAAGGGAAAGATGAAAAAAGAGAGGTAAGATTAAACAGAAGTAAATAAGATGGAAGGTTAGAAATTAAAATTGTGTGAATAGAATGAACTCATCTATAAAACAGAAACAGCAGAATAGGAACTAGAGAAAATGAAGTAATATCAACATTAAATATACATGCACCAAATGTCATAGCATCCAAATTCTTAAAGAAAAAGTTAGATGCATTAGAGGAAGAAATAGTAAATATATATTAGTGGGAGACCTCAACTTTCCCCTCTCAGAGATAAATTTAACCCTAAAATGAGAAAGAAGTTAAGGAAATGAATAGACTTAGAAAAGTTAGATATGGTAGGTGTCTGGTGAAAACTGGATGAGAATAAAAACGAGTATACTTTTGCCTCAATGTACCTAACACCTTCACAAAAATTGCCTATGTATTAGGTGGTCTTATTATAACTAAAGGAAGAAAAGCAGAAGTATTAGAGTCATCCTTTTTCAGACCATAATGCAATAAAACTACATTTAATAATGAGCCATAGAGGCGTAGATTAAAAGTTAATTGGAAACTAAACATTCAATCCTAAAGAAAAAATGGATCAAAGAACAAATCCTAGAAAAAACCAATTATTTCATTAAAGAGAAAGACAATAATGAGACAACATTATAAAATTTATGGAATGCAACCAAAGCAATACTTAGGAGAAAATTTATATTTCTTAATATACTTCATGTATGTACCTCAATAACAGAACAGATTAATGAACTGGGCATGCAACTAAAAAAAAAACTTACAAAGAAGAACAAATTCAAAATTTTCAATTAAACAATAAAATGGAAATCCTGAAAATCAAAGTAGAAATAAACAAAATTGAATGCAAAAAAATGAACTAAAAAACCATAAGCTGGTTTCTGAAAAAGAAAATTGTAAAATAGTTAAACCATTGATTACTTTGATAAAAGGAAGAAAACCAAATTATGAGTATAAAAAATGAAAAGAATGAATGCATTGCAATAAAGATGAAATTAAAACAATGATTAGAACTTATTTTCCCCAAATATATGCCAATAAGACTGACAATGTAAGTAAAATAGATGGGTATTTTCAAAAACATAAATGATCTAGATTAACAGAAGATGAAGTAGAATACTTAAATAAACCTATCTTACCAAGAGAAATTAAGACTCTGATATGTTCCCTAAGAAAGAAATCTCCAGGATGAGATGGATTTTCAAGTCAATTTTACCAAATGTTTGAAGAGTGATTAATTTTAATACTATGTAAACTATTTGAAAAAAATTAGAGACAGAAGGAATCCTATCAAATTACTTTTATGACACAAATATGCTTTTGACGCCTAAGTGAGGGAGAGCAAAAACAGAGGATGAAAACTATAGACCAATCTCCCTAATGAATATTAATGTTTAAATAAAATATTAGGAAGGAGACTATATCAATATATCACAAAGACCACAAAGCATAACCAGGTGAGATTTATACCAGCATGCAATACTGTTTCAATATTAGGAATACCATCAACATAATTGACCATAACAATAAAAAAAACAACAAGAATAATATAATTAAATCAATAGATTCCAAAAAAAACTTTGAAAAAATACAAATTCATTCCTTATAAAAACACTAGAAAGCATAGGAATCAGTGGACCTTTCTTTTTTTAACTTCTATTTTTTATTATAGCTTTTTATTTTCAAAACAGAAGTATAGATTAATTTTTTCTTTTTTAATTAAAACTTTTTATTTTCAAAACATATGCATGGATAATATTTCAACATTGACCCTTTCATGGCTTTGTCTTCCATATTTTCCCCTCCTTTCCCCCACTCCTTCCCCTAAATGTCAAGCAATCCAATATATATCATACATGTTAAAATATATGTTAAATCCAATATATATAAATATATTTATACAAATATCTTGCTGCAAAAGAAAAATTAGATCAAAAAAGTAAGAAAATGAATAAGAAAACAACATGCAAGTGAACAACAACAAAAAAGTGAATGTTATGTTGTGATCCACATTCAGTTCCCACAGTCCTCTCTCTGGGTGTAGATGGCTCTCTTCATTACAAGATCATTGAAACTGTCCTCAATCATCTCATTGTTGGAAAGAGTTTTGTCTTCAGAATTGATCATCATGTATTATTGTTGTTTCCATGTACAATGATCTCCTGGTTCTGCTCATTTCACTTAGCATAAGTTTATGTAAGTCTCTCCAGGCCTCTGTAAAATCATCCTGCTGATTGTTTCTTATAGAACAATAATATTCTGCTGCATTCATATACTATAACTTATTTAGCCATTCTCCAATTGATGGACATCCATTCAGTTTCCAGTTTCTAGCCACTAGAAAAAGGGCTGCCACAAACATTTTTGCACATGTGGGTCCCTTTCCCTCCTTTAAGATCTCTTTGGGATATAGGCCCAGTAGAAACACTGTTGGGTCAAAGGGTATGCACAGTTTGATAACTTTTTTGAGCATAGTTCCAAATTGCTCTCCAGAATGGATGGATCCCATCACAATTCCACCAACAATGTATTAGTGTCCCAGTTTTCCCACATCCTCTTCAACATTCATCATTATCTTTTCCTGCCATTTTAGTCAATCTGAGAGGTATGTTAGTAGTATCTCAGAGTTGCCCTAATTTGCATTTTTTCATCAATAGTGATTTGGAGCACCTTTTTATATGACTATAAATAGTTTCAATTTCTTCATCTGAAAATTGTCTGTTCATCTCTTTTGACCATTTATCAATTGGAGAATGGCTTGAATTCTTACAAATTTGATTCAGTTCTCTATATATTTTAGAAATGAGGCTTTTATTACAACCTTTGAATGTAATAGTGTTTTCCCAGTTTATTGCTTCCCTTCTAATCTTAATGTGTTAAGTGTCGGAGGCCAGATTTGAACTCAGGTCTTCCTGACTTCAGGGCTGGTGCTCTATCCACTTCGCCACCTAGCTGCCCCTTTCCTATGTTCTTCTAATTTATTTGTAATATCATTCTTTGTCTTATTATTGTCATTCATTTGTTAGGATAAGATTATTTAGTTTCCACTTAATTTTTGGTCTGTTTTCCCCTGGCTTTTTATTACATGTAATTTTTATTGCATCATGATCTGAAAAAATGCATTTACTATTTCTGCCTTTGTGCATTTGATTTTGAGGGTTTTATGCCCTAATGGTTGCTTTTTTATAGGTTCCATGAACTGCCAAGAAAAAAAAGTGTATTCCTTTCTGTCTCCATTTAATTTTCTCCAGAGAGCTATCATACTTAACTTTTCTAACATTCTGTCTTTCTTATTTATTTTTGTGGTTCAATTTATCTAGTTCTGAAAGAGTAAGGTTGAAATCCCCTACTAGTATAGTTTTGCTGTCTATTTCTTCTTGCATCTCTCTTAACTTCTAGGAACTTGGATGCTATACTATTGACACATATATGTTTAGTATTGATATTGCTTCATTATCTATGATACCCTTTAGCAGGATATAGTTTCTTTCCTTATCTCTTTTAATTAGATCTATCTTTGCTTTTACTTGATCTGAAACCAGGATTGCTATCCCTGCTTTTTTATTTCACCTGAAGCAAAATAAATTCTTCTCCAGCCCTTTACCTTCACTTGGTATGTATCATTCTGCTTTAAATGTGTTTCTTGTAAACATCATCTTATAAGATTCTGGCTTTTAATCAAATGTGCTATCCACTTCTGTTTAATGGGAGAGTTCATCCCATTCACATTCATAGTTAAAATAACTAATTCTTTATTCCTTGCAATCTTATTTACCCAGAGTTATCCTTTTCTCTTTCTTTTCCCCCTTTCCTCCTCCCCAGTAGTTTGATTCTGATTAACATCTCCCTCAAACAAGCCTTCCTCTCTAGAGCCTCTCTTCCTTTCTTACACTTTTCCTTACTACTTTTGTTTTCCCTTCTATTACCTTTTCCCTTTATTTTCCCCTTTCCCCTCCCACTTTCCTATAAGGTGAGATAAGTTTCTCTGTGAAATGTCTGATATTCTTTCTTTGAAGCAAATCTGATGAGAGTAAGATTCACACAATGCTCACCCCCCTTCTTTCCCTCAATTTTAATAGGTTTTTTCTGCCTCTTCATGAGATGTAATTTCCCTTATTTTAACTCATTTTCCCTCTTTTCCAGTTCAATCCCCTTCTCACCTCTAGTTTCTTTTTCATATTATCATAATAAAATCAAATTATATCTGCACACTCTAACTATACCCACAACAGAAATATAGTTCTCAAGAGTTCTTTCCTTTTCACCTTTTTATTCTTCTTTTGAGTTCTGTGTTTGGATATCAAATTTTGTGTTCAGCTCTGGTCTTTTCATCAGAAATAGATGATATTCACCTGTGTCATTGAATGTTCATATTCTTCTTTGAAAGATAATGCTCATTTTAGCTGGATAGTTTATTCTTGGCTATAATCCAAGTTCTTTTGCCTTCCAGGCCCTTCCATCCTTTAAAGTGGAAGCTCCTATGTCCTGGGTAATCCTGATTGTGGCTCCTCAGTATTTAAAGTATTTCTTTCTAGCTGCTTGCAGTACTTTTTCTTTGTTCTGAAAGTTCTGAAATTTAGTCACATTGTTCCTTGGAGTCTTCATTTTTTGGGTCTCTTTCAGGAGGTCATTGGTGAATTCTTTCAAAGGCTATTTTACGTTCTTTTTATGATTTCCTATAAGTTAATATCTAGGTTCTTTTTTTTCCATCATGGCTCTGAGGAAGTCCAATAAGCCTTAGATTGTCTCTCCTAGATATATTTTCCTAGTAGGTATTTTAAATTTTCTTCTATTTTTTCATTTAAATTTAAAAATTTTTGTTTGACTGATTCTTGAAATCTTATGGAGTCATTCACTTCCATTTGTTCAATTTTAATTTTTAGTGTATTATTTTCTTAAGTTTTTTTTAGCTCCTTTTATATTTGGTCAATTGAATTGTTTTGTTCATTGCATTTTTTCCATTTCACAAATTTTGTTTTTTAATGAATTGGTATCTTTTTCTTATCTATTTTGTAAAGAGTTATATACTTTTTCCATTTCATCAGATCTATTTTGTATGGAGTTATATGCTTTTCCCATTTCATTAAATCTATTTTTAAGGAGTTTTCTTCTAGTAATTTCTGTTTTTCCTTTTCCATATCCTCTTGCAAAGATCTCATTTCCTTTCCCCATTTTTCTTCTCTCTTTTAAGGTCCTTTCTGACATCATCCAAGTAATCCTTGGGAAATGGGGACCAGTGCATAACTCCCTTGGGGGCTTCATCTGGAGTTGCTTTGCCTCAGGATTTGAGTTCTGTTCTTCTCTCTCCCCATAAAAGCTGTCTATGATGAGAGTTCTTTTTGGTTTTTTTTGCTCATTTTTTAAGGATTGAGGTCTGCTCTTAATGCAAAGGAGTGACCCTTGCTTTAGTTTGCCCTGGGACAGTTCTGCTGATTGACTTCTGATGCTGGATAAACATGGACAGGTTCTGTATTCTTCCAATGCTCAGCTGTTTACAATTTGCCTTTTGTAGGAAATCTGCCAAACTACCTGCTCGTAACCAGGAGAGAGTAGCCTAAGAGGCTCTCAAAAGATTCTTTGGTGTGGGTCACACAATGCTCTGACTCCCTGCCCCAGCTTCTTGCCACGGGCTCCCTGTGCTGCTGTTTTGGCTTGGCAGACTGTCCCCCTGCCCATTTGAAACAGACCTGTTCTGATGTTCTTCCAAGATATCTTGGAAAATACCTTGGAAATGTGTTCTGTCACTTCAAAACCAGTTTATAGGCTTAATCTACTGTTAGTTTGAGAGAAAGTCTGAAGAGGTCACAGAAAGTCGTGCCTCCTCTCTAACATCTTGGCTCCACCCCTAGATAATTTTCAACATTCATCCTTGCAAAACCTTGAGTTCCAAATTTTTCCCTTCCTTCTCCCACTTTTCCCCTAGAGGCAAGTAATCCAATATATATACTAAACATGCTAATTCTTCTGTACATATTTCCACAAGGATCATGCTGCACAAGAAAAATCAGATCAAAAAATCAAAAAATCAAAAATCAAGCAAACAACAAGAAAACTGAAAATACTATGTTGTGTTCCATACTCAATTTCCACAGTCCTATCTTTGGGTGCAGATGGCTCTCTTCATCACAGTACCATTGAAACTGGCCTGAATCACCTCACTATTGAAAAGAGCCACAGTGAACCCTTTCTTAAAATAATACATAATTATCTATCTAAAACTAAAAGCAAGCCTCTTCTACAATGGGGATAAACTTGGAACCTTCCCAATAACATCATTATCACTACCATTATTCAATATTGCACTATAATTGCTAATAAAGCTAATGAGACAAGAAAAAGAAATTGAAGGAATAAAAATAGATAGTGTAGAATCCAAACTAGTAGTCTTTGCAAATGATAGATGGATACTTATTGTCCAGAATAACTCCTTTCTTCGATAAGAAGTCCTCTTTAATCTTAGTGCCTTTGTCTAAGATTGCCTCCAATTTATCCTGTACATAGTTCTTTTTTGTGCAGTCGTTTTCAAGTCACCTCCCCCATTAGATTGTAAGTTCCTTGAGAGCAGGGGTTGCCATGTACCTTTCTTTAAATCAATAGCCTTAGTCCAATGCCTAACACATCATAGGTGTGTCATAATAAAGGTATTATAAATATCTGTTGACTGATTCCCATTCTATCCCTTCTGTTTCCTTAACTTTCTTTTCTACAATGATTTAATTCAAGTCAGTGGACATTTATTAAGTATCTACTAAATGCAGATCAGGCTTCTAGAGAATGATCCTTTGTCTGAGAATACTCTCTTGTAAGCGCAGTAATTTGCTTCCAGAAGGGATTTCCCTAGGAGATCTATGAGAGTGGAGGGAAATAGCACTATACAAGTATCCTCCTCCTCCTCCCTGGGCCTAATGTGTGTACACAGGTGCAAAATGGCTGTAATGAACATCAAGAGTAGATTGGCCCATGTGATAGTGTAAACCCTAGGAAGAACTGTGATAGAAAGAGGTAAAGAGACAGCTGAAGGGTAGGGGGTGGCTGAAGTGGATGCTAGAATAAGATGTGTTAAGGAATTTTGAGGGGAATTAGAGAAAGAGAAAATAAGGCAATTAGGAAGAACAGTAGATAGAAAGCTCAGGACATGGAATTAGGAAGACGTGTTTAGATCTAGTCACTAGCTTCATGACTCTAGGCAAATTACTTAATCTCTGCTACCTGCCTCAATTTCCTCATCTGTAAAATGGGGATAATAATAGCATCTACCTCCCAGAGTTGCTGTGAGAATCAAATAAATTAAGTCTAATTGCAACTTGCAAACAATTTGAAAGCAATTTCCAAACTTAAAATACAGTTTTTTAGGACTTGATACATCTTGTGTTTTTCTGGCATAGCCACAGAGTGTCTAGGGTCAACTTCCTGCTGAGATGAGGCACCAGAATAGGACTTGAGTGAAGGACAAGTAGTTCAAGCCCTGAGAATAATCATAGACAGTTACTATGTTCTTTGTCTCACTTTCAGTCCTTCAGTGAATTTTCTGGTATAATGTTTAAACCTGCTTCCAAACTGTTTTCAATTTGGTAACCTTTGGAGTGTCTCTCCCTTCAGTCTCTCACCCTATTCATAACTAAATACTTAATTCTAGGGATGATGGCTTCCTGGCTGTTCCAGGAATAATCTTCTGTATTTTAGCTACCATTTCTGGTAATGGTCTCCCTCTTCATCTCCACTGACTAGCTTCCCTTGCTTCCTTCAAATACCAGAAAAAAATCCCATCTTCTATAGGAAGTCTATCCCTGCTCCTTTTAATTTCAGTGCCTTCCTCTTTCAATGATTTTCTATTCTGTATGTAGCTTGTTTGTATGTATTTGTTTGGTTGTTCCCTAATGATTGTGACCTCAAAGGCAGCAGTTGTTTTTGCCTTTTTAAAACTCCAGGTCTTTAGCATAGTATCTGATGCAGAGTACCTGATGCATAGTAAGCACTTAATAAATGTTTTTTTTTTCAATTAAAGCTTTTTATTTTCAAAACATATGAATGGATAATTTTTCAACATTGATCCTTGCATAATCTTGTGTTCCAAATTTTCCCCTCCTTCCCCCCCCCACTCCTCCCCTAGATGGCAAGCAATCCAACATATCTTATACATGTTAAAATGTTAAATCCAATATAAGTAAACCTATTTGTATACTTATCTTGCTGTATAGAAAGATCAGATCAAAAAGGAAAGAAAATGAATAAGAAAACAAAATGCAAATGAACAAGAAGAGTGAATATGTTATGTTATGATCCACACTCAGTTCCTGCTGTCCTCTCTCTGGGTTTAGATGGCTCTCTTTATCATGAGATCATTGCAACTGGCCTCAATCATCTCATTGTTGGAAAGTCACATCCATCAGAATTGATTGTTGTATAATGTTGTTGTTGCCTTGTACAATGATCTCCTGGTTCTGCTCCTTTCACTCAGCATCAGTTCATGTAAGTCTCTCTAGGCTTTCAATGATTTCAATCATCCTGCTGATCGTTTCTTATAGAATATTCTATAACATTCATATACTATAACTTATTCAGCCATTCTCCAACTTATGGGCATCCACTCAGTTTCTAGTTTCTTGCCACTATAAAAAGTGCTGCCACAAACATTTTTGTACATGTGGGTCCCTTTCCCTCCTTTAAGATCTTTTTGGGATATAAACCTCAGGTATTTCATATTTTTCCCTATTTTTTCATATTTTGGTTTTGTTTGACTGATTCTTGAAGTCTTATTGAGTCATTCACTTCCATTTGTTCAATTCTAATTTTTAGTGTATTATTTTCTTCAGTTACTTTTTTTTAGCTCTTTTTGTATTTGGCCAATTGAATTCTTAAATAAGTTGTTTTGTTCATTGCATTTTTTTCCATTTCACAAATTCTGTTTTTCAACAAGTTGGTATCTTTTTCATATCTATTTTGGAAGGAGTTATATGTTTTTCCCATTTCATCAAATCTATTTTTAAGCAGTTTTCTTCAGAAAATTTCTGTTTTCCCTTTTCCATACTTTCTTGCAAAGATTTCATTTTCTTTCTCCATTTTTCTTCTAACTTTCTTTTAAGATTCTTTTTGAAATCTTCCAAGAAAGCCTTGTGAAATGGGAATCAAGTCATATTGCTGAACCAAAAAAGACTCTATAAGTTTCATTAGATCAAAGTGACAACCTTGCCTATTTCTGTTCTTCTGCTTACTTGGACATCACACCTGTGAGGTGCTTCTAGAGATAAATTCAGTTATTGTTCTCTGAAAATACTGACCCTGGAAGGTCCCTTTAAGCCCATTCTGATCATAATATATATCCTAAGCCCATTCCCATCATTGTATGCATCCAGTTATTGCTTTATGCTATGAGAAATATTTTTTTGTTATAACAGCTGCCTTGTGACCTAACTGCATTCTTTTTGCTTCTGTATCACCTGCTTGTTGTAATTAGTTATAATTCTACATAAAGGCTGTGCTTCACTCTATACGGGATGCTTTGGACTATAGTCTCCTCAGTTAGCTAGTTTATTAAACTCTCCACATTAAAAAAATAAAAACTGATCTCCATCTTGTCTCAGTTGCCCTTTGAGGCTTCATCTGGAGTTGCTTTGCCTTTAGGAACCTCAGGATTTGAGGTCTATTGTTCTTTCTCCGTTAAAAAATGTCTATGATGAGTATTGTGTTTGATTTTTTGTTCATCATTTTTTTTAAGGGTTAATGTTTACTCTTAATGCAAAGGAGTGACAGTTACTTTAGTTTGCCCTGGGGCAGTTCTGCTGATTGACTCCCAGGGCTGGGTAATCACTGCCAGGTTCCATGCTTTTCCAGGGCTCAGCTGTTTACAATTTGCTTTTTGTAGCAAATCTGCCAAACCACCTGCTTGCAACCAAGATAGAGTAGCCTAAGAGACTCTCAGAATATTCCCCAGTGAGGGACCTGCAATGCTCTGGCCACCTGCCTCAGCTCCTTGCCCCAGGTGCCCTGTGCTGCAGTCTGGACTTGCAGACTGTTCCCCTGCCCTTTTGAAACAGACTTGTTCTGAAGTTCTTCCAAGGTATCTTCTTCTGGAAATACTCCAAATATTTGTGGGTTCTGTCGCTTCAAAAACCAGTTTAGAGTCTCAATCTACTGTTGGTTTGAGAGAAGGTCAGAGGAGGTCACAGAAAATCACATCTGTTCTCTGCCACCTTGGCTCTGCCCCCTCCCCACTTAATAAATATTTATTGACTAGTTGACATCAGACTACTATGATTATTTTTTGTATCTGTCCATTCAAACAGTTCTGGGTTTACCAATTCATCTCATACTTTGGTATAGCCAAAAGTATGAGATGAGATGAGAACTGCCTCTCTGGGGCAGCTAACTGGCACAATGGATGGAGTACCAGGCCTGAAGTCAGGAAGGTTTGTTTTCCCAGGTTCAAATCTGACCCCTGACAATTACTAGTTGTGTGACTTTGGGCAAGCCCCATAACCCTTTCTGACTCAGTTTCTTGATCTGTAAAATGAGCAGGAGAAGGAAATGGCAAATCATTCCAGGTTCTTTGCCAAGAAAATCCCAAATGGGTTCACAGTCCAACACAATTGAAATGCTTGAACAACAAACATTTCTCTATTTTATACAGAAGCAGATCACATGATACTTTGTCAAATGCTTTGCTAAAATCTAAGTAAATGATAGTTTCAATATTTTTCCAATTTATTAGTCAGGTAACCTTATCAAAAGAGGAAATGAAGTTACAACAGTTAGAGCAATGACGGTGTTGAACCAGGTCATGATAGCTCTAGGGTTGTAATTTCATTTTCTTGGTATTTACCAGCCATACCCTTAATATTAAATTCTGATATTTTGTCAGGAATCAAAGTCAAGCATACAGGCCTTCAGGCTGTAGACTCTGTTCTCTTCCCTTTTTTTGTGAAAATCAAGATGACATTTGCCCTCTTCAATTCATTGGTACTTTCCCTATTCTCCATAATCTTTTAAAGATCACTGACAGTTTTTCAGTAATCACATCAGCCAGGTCTTTCTATTCTTTAGCTTGTTATTCATCTGACCCTGGAGACTTGAGAGCATTAAAAGGAGTTGCTAGCTCTCTTCTAGTTCTTACTTATCTAGGTCTCATTTCCCCATTAGCTATTTTTGTTCTGTTTCTTTTTCCCCCAGTCTAAAGATCATTTTCCTTGGCAGAGAAGAGAAAAAACAAAACAAAACAAACAAAAAACCCCCCAAAAGTAGAACAGTTTTTCCTTTTCTCTGCTTTCCATTACCATTGTCCCATCTCCTCAAAAAAGTGATCCTAATGTTTTTTTTTTCCCCTGAGGCAATTAGGGTTAAGTGACTTGCCCAGGGTCACAAAGCTAGGAAGTGTTAAGTATCTGAGACCATATTTGAATTCAGGTCCTCCTGACTTCAGGGCTGGTGCTCTATCCACCAGGCCATCTAGCTGCCCAACTTATGTCTTTTAAAAAGTATTTTCTCCTTCCTTCCTACCTGCCTTTCCTCCCCTTTTTCCTCACACACCTCCCTCTTCCCTCTCCTTCTGTACTTTTAGCTTCCTTTTTTGCCCAGGCTAGAAGTGTTGGGGCTACCCATAGCTGATCCCATCATTGATCATGGGACTTTTGATCTGCTTCATTTCCAACCTTAATCATTTGCCCTTCCTTAGAAAGCCCGATTTCTGTTCCTCTTCTTATCATACCCCTCACCCTCCACCCTCATATTGATAATGACCAACATGTAATCAAAATACCTGCTTTGTCCCAGAACTCCCATGCCCAAGAGATCTACCAGTCTCAGCCTCTGTGGCAGCTGGCATAACAGGTATGTGCCATCATACCAGTTCTGCTATATTTACCCACTTAGTTTTACTACCAACTTGACTTTTTTGGTGTATTTAGCCTTCCTGATGAGCCTTAGCTTATTCTGACCTTTAGAATTAGTGATGACATAAATCTTATAGGATTGTGACACATTTTTGTATTTATGCTCTGCTACTTATCTTTGCTTCTAGATTTAGCATATCTCTTTTTAAAATAGGTTAGTTGGTAAACTATAAATCTACCCTGGTTTCTTCAGACAACCCACCCCTTTTCTCCTCATAATAACTTATTTTTGTCTCTTAAAATATCTTTTTTTTATACTACCTTTATTTCCACATATATGGGTATCTATATATCTGTTTATCTGTCTAAATATATGTATATATTATATATATACATGTATATACACACATATATCCCTTTCCTACTAAACAAAGAACCATCCACTGTAACAAAAAGAAGAAAAAAATAAAAGTAGTTCAAACTGACAATTCTAATAGTTTATCTAGTGTTCTGATATTTCAGTCATCCAGTTCTGCAAAGAATGGAGAAAGGTACTCTTTCTTCTTGTTACTTTTTGGGATAATATTTATGTACTAATCAGTTTTGCTATTTTGTTGTTATTCTTTCTACTTACATTGTTTTAATCATTATGTATGTCATTTCTCTCAATCTGTTTAATCAGTTCATATAACCCTTCTTAGAATTTTCTCTACATTTCATATTCATCATTTCTTAATAGTAGAGTAATATCTCATACAATCAATAAACCACAATTTGTCTGACTATTCCTTAATTGATGGGTATATGCTTTATTTCTAATTCTTTGCTGCTATAAAATACTCATAAATATGCCACTGTATAGGAGATATTCATTTTTGTCTTTGATCTCTGTGGGGCATATGCCTAGTAATGCTTTGAGTCAAAGTATGTCTGAGCATTTTAGTCACTTTTTTTTTAGCATCAGTTAATTGCTTTTCAGAGTGATCATGCCACTTTACAACTCTACTACCAGCATCTTCCCAACATTATTTCTGTCTTTTGCCATGTTTGCTAACTTGCTGGTTTTGAAGAAAAACATAATAATTTTTTTTGTTTCTTATTATTAGTAATTTAATTGCTAATTGCTTCCACATGATTATTAATAATTTTTATTTCTTCCCTTGAAAAATTATTCATATTATTTGACCATTTATAATAGTAGATATAATAGATAGCATTCATATAATTTAAGATTTGCAAAATGATTTACAAATATTTCAGTTGATTTTCCCAACAATTTGGGGAAACTGAGGAGATAGAGGTTAAATGGTTAATTACCCAGGGTCGGATAGCTAATAAGTATCTGAGGTTGGATTTGAATTCATCTTCCTTACTCCTAAAACAGCATTTTATCCATTGGGTAATCTAGTTTCCCCACTGTAAAATAATTCTTTATCTTTTATATTTTTATCAGCTTCCTATATACTTTTTATATTTTCTGAATTT
This sequence comes from Myrmecobius fasciatus, assembly GCA_023553655.1. NCBI lineage: Eukaryota > Metazoa > Chordata > Mammalia > Dasyuromorphia > Myrmecobiidae > Myrmecobius > Myrmecobius fasciatus. Next base: position 27,389 of record JAJPUD010001083.1, on the reverse strand, counting down.
CATTTTTTAGAGGTTTCGGTTTCCCTAAGAAAATTTCAGTTCGTGGGACCCTACCTATCCTTTCTTTGAACCATTTGAAATCTGTATTCTAATATCTGGGTTGCATGTCAGAACACTATCTGATTTGACTCTCTTTCTCTATCATAAATCCTAGGACACAGTGCTCTCTTCCCACCAAGACTCCTATAATTTCCCTCCTAACAATTAGGTTCTCCTTGCTAATTTAATATTTTATTTTCCCTCAATTATGTGTAAAAACAATTTTGACCTGTCCCCCTCCACATTTTTAGTTTCAAATTTTTTTCCTTTCCCCTCACTGGAAAGATAGGCAATTTTACATAGATTATACATGTATAGTCATACAAAACACATTTCCATATAAGTCATTCTATAAAGAAAATAACAAAGAAAAAGCCAAGAAAAATAAAGAAAAAAATATATTTTTTGCATCCAGGCTCTATCAGTTCTACTCTGGAGATGGATAGCACTTTTCATCCTGAAGCCTACAGAAATAGTTTAGTCATACTAGATCATCATATAATAGTGTTATTATTATGCACATTATTATCCTAGTTCTGCTCATTTCACTTTGCATCAGTTCATGTAAGACTTTTCATGGTTTTCTGGGAGTATTCTGCTCATTTTTTTCTTAAAGCACAATAGTATTCCATCACAGTCATAAACAAAAACTTGTTCAATCATTTCCCAATAGACAGACATCCTCTCAATTTCCAATCCTTTGTTGCCATTAAAAGAACTGCCACAACTATTTTTGTACACATAGATCCTTTTTCTTTTTGTTTTTTTTTATGTTTTTGGAATACAAACCTGGTAGAAGTATTGCTTAGTCAAAGGATTTGTGTTGTTTTATAGCCCTTTGGGTATAGTTCCAAATTGCTCTCTAGAATGGTTGAATCAACTTCACCAATAGTACATTAGGGTTTTGAATTTTCCCATGCTCCCTCCAATATTTGCCATTTTCCTTTTCTGTCATATGAGGTAGTAGCTCAGAGTTGCTTTAAATTGCATTTTTCTCATCAATAGTGAGCATTTTAAGGGGGATTATAGATAACTTCAATTACTTTGTCTGAAAAGTGCCTTTTCAAATCTTTTGACTTTTTATCAATTGAGGAATGATTCTTATTTCTATAAATTTGATGCAGTTTTCTATATGTTTGAGAAATGAAGTCTTTATTAGAGAAACTCAGTATATATTTTTTCACAGTAAAAAACTACCAACCCCCATATGTCACTTTGTATCTCCCCTAACTCCATTATGCTTTCCAACCCCACTTCTCCTCTGTACAGTTAACTAACTCTTTTAGGGGGCTAAGTCACTTTCAGGATTTATCCCATCAGCTAAGGGCATGCCCCAATCTCACGGGGTGCTTCTACTGGGTGATTTCTACTGATCAATTATGAGTTCCACTGAAGAACCTGTGTTTCTTATGCTCTCCCACTCCATTTTATATTTACCATTTTTGGTGTTGGTTGTAGCCCTTCATTTTGTCTGTGACTTCTTCCCTAAATAAATCTACTTTTTGCCAAAGAAAATGGCCATTGTGAATTCTTCACATGATCCAAACCCCAACTTTTGGTGCCTGCCATCATTTGGTGTCACACCTCATATCATAGATCACATTAACAGCATCACCTCTCTGATGTCATGGCCCTCTTAAAGAATGAAGGACAAATAAACTACCATAATAACATTCTATTTCCTATACTATTTGCAATATGAAATTAGTACTAAGACTTTTGAAAGAGAAAGCCGTCATATTTTGAGTTAATGGAAAGAAATAAAGGTAGAAAGATACTTTAAGAAAAGTGACCACCAAAAGGAAAGAGCTCAACCCTGCCATACCAACTTTAGCCATATTTCCATCTAAGGTTTTTCACCCTTTATGAAAATTCATGGTGGTATTGGGATGATTGCTACACATTTTCAGTCAATGTCACCTTTACTTGTCTGGAATAATTTCTAACAGTGAAGGGAACCAGTGAGACACAGAACAATTTCTTGAATGTAAAGGAGTTAAAATTCAAAACTTGCTGGTCTATTTTAAAATGTCCTGTCCCCTTAGATCAATAGGAGAGCAACTAGACTGTGACTCAAAGAGATTAAATGCAAACATCACCTCAGATCCGGCTGCTTCTTGAAGGGATAAACCTATTGCATACTGTGCAAAGTAAAAAAAAAATGTTTTCTTAGTTGTCTGTTGGCAACAGATTTCTTCAGATCTCTCAGCTAAATGATAGCCAGACCAAAGAAGGCCTATAAGGCCCTGGTGCAGGAATATAAAATCATTGAGACAAAATTGTGGCTCAGACCACTAGAGTTAGTTTGAGCTTTTGGACAGTGTGGTTTTTTTTTTATTATTGTCCACAGGGTAAAGGTACAGGAGTAGGAAGTTTTTGGTAGAGTTCAGTAATGTAATTAATAAGATTCTTATTACTGAAAGATTTCAAATTCTGCATGTTTTTGCCTCTCCATTCACAAAACCCCAGCAAATGTGGAGATGAAGATAACTACAATTCAAGCACCAAGATCTCAGAAGGAAATGGAATAGAAGAGAAAATAAAGATGTTTTTAAAATTACATGTAAATTACATATAAAAACAATTTTAATATTAAAAAAATCTTGCATAAGAAATTCCACCTTTCTCTCTTTCTTCTCCTTTTCTGAGAGAATAAGCAATTTGATATGTTGTATGTGTGCAATTATATAAAACATTTCCTGTTAGTCATTTTGTGCAAGAACTCTCAAAAAAGGAAAGAAAGAAGGGAAGGAAAAAGAAAGAAGGAAGAAAAGAAATAAAGAGAAAAACACTATGCTTCAGGGTGTAATCAAATAATCATAATAAGTTTTTAATGTTTTACTGGAAGCCATCTGCTTCAACTGCTAGCTCCTTTTAAAAAAGAACAAACCTTTGAACTTCCCACCACCAATCCCGTCTCTCTCTACAACAACTACCAGAATAGAAATCTGAGTAGTTTGGTTTGGTCCATAGTTCAGTGAGAAATTCCTATCTGCTTTCATTTCAGTTTGCTTTTACAATTTAACAAGGTAATATAGTTTATTTTATCTTTGGGACATTTATTTAATCTTTGGGTCCATTGAATACACATCACAGGCACTTAATAAATGACTTTTGGATTGGATTGAATGGATTCATGTCCCTCATTTCATCTGCCTTCTGCTCTGACTGAGATCATTACTTTATAAATATTCTGTCCAGGTCCTTTTGCCTGGCCCATAGTAGGCATTTAACACATGCTTATTAACTGATTATTTCCCTATGTTCTAACAAAGATGAGTTCAAAGGATTGGGTTGTATTTTTCTTGGACAAGAAAAGACTTAAGGGGAAAGACTACTTGTCTTTTAAGCATTTGAAAGACTGGTAGAAAAGTGGGGTACACTTATTTTGCATCTAGAGGGTTGACTTGGAATAATGGAAGTTTTAGAAAAGTAAATTTAAGTTTGACATCAGGGAGAATTTTCTAAATAATTAGAGGAATACGATAGAAGGCAGAGTTGGTTCAAAAACACATTTTGTTGCTTTACATGCTAGGTATCTCACAATTAAATCTAATTGTCGTTAGGGAATGAGGGAATAAAGTATTGAACCAAACTCAAGAGAAGACTATTTAGGGTTAAAATTTATCCTTTGTTGGTTACAGACACAATCTAGACAAAGATATGTTTCCCTGCTTCCCCTCACTCTCCACCATCCCAACACTATACTTTAGTATTAGATTGAATTTTTACTCTATCAAATGAGGGAACTAATCATTCTAAAAAACCATGGAGCAATGATCTGGCTATATGATTGTTTGTTTTATCCCTAAGCTATTCTATGGTCTCAAGCAAGAATCTTCACATATTCCCTTATTTCGTCTTCACATTCCATTCTCAATTTGTAGGACAAATCTAGATTGCTTTTTAAATTTGAACACATCTACTTTCTAGAACAGAGGGCTACCAAGTGAAAACTGTGATACTACCCTAAGGGGTGTGTGATCACACATTTAGAAGGTGGGAAGATAAACCATGTAATGCTCCATTCCTTCTGAAATGGTCAAAATGAGGCTTTTAAAAACTTTAATATTTTTGGGCAGCTAGGTGGTACAGTGGAAAAGAGCACTAGCCCTGAAATCAGGAGGACTTGAGTTCAAATCTGGCCTCAGACACTTAACCATTCCTCACTGTGTGACTCTGAGCAAGTCACTTAACCACAATTGCTTCAGCAAAAGCAAAACAAAAATACCCCAAAATTTTAATGTTTTGTTTTTCCCAGTTATATATAAAAACAATAAAAATTTGTTTAAAACTTTTTTTGTTTCATATTTGTAATCTTTTCACTCTCTCTTTCCTTGAAGTGGTAAGCAATTTAATATAGATTATATATGTGTCCTATTAGTCATGTTGTGAAAGAAAACACCAACCAAAAAAACGTTCCAAGAAAATAAAATTTTAAAAAGCGTACTTCAATCTGCTTTCAAACTCCATTAGTTCTTTCTCTGAAGGTGGATAGCATTTTTCATCATTTGTCCTATGGAATTGTCCTGGATCATTGTATCATTTTCCTTTTCTGTTATATTTTCATTTCTCTATGAATAGTGATTTTGAGCATTTTTCCAAATGACTAATTTGAATCAGCAAATGACAATCAAAATGACTTTGATTTCTTTATCTGAAAACTGTTCATATCTTTTGACAAAATATCAATTGGGAAATGACTTGTATTCTTATACATTTGAATAATTTCTATATATTTCGAGGAATGAATCCTTTATCAGAGAAATTTATTATAAAATGTTCTTTCAGTTTGATTGTTATGTATTTTCTTACAACTTATTTACCTTATTTATTTTTTTCTCCCTTTTATCTTGTTCATCCACAAAAGTGTTTTACTTCTGACTACTGCCCCACCAAATCTATCCTCCTTTCTATCAGTTCCCCCTTTTCTTAACTCTTTCCCTTCTACTTTCCTATAAGGTAATATATATATATATTTGCTGCGGCAATTGGAGTTTGTGAGTTGCCCAGAGCCACATAGATAGGGAAATGTTAAATATTTGAGGGTAGATTTGAACTCAGGTCCTCCTGACTTCAGGGCTGGGGCTCTATTCACTGAATCAACTAACTGCCCCCATAAGATGCCCCCTATATGAATGTGAATTTTTTTGTCAGAAATACTTAAAAGTTCTTTATTTCATTAAGTATCTATTTTTCCCCTCAGAAAGATTATACTCAGTTTTGCTGGGCAGGTGCTTCTTAGCTGTAATCCTAGCTCCTTTGCCCTCTAGAATATCATATTCTAAGCTCTCCAATTCTTTGTTTTACTTTTTTTTTATATATAAAGCTTTTTATTTACAAAACATATGAGTGATTTTTCAACATTGACCTTTGCAAAAACTTTTTTTCCCAAGCTTTTCCCCTCCTCCCCCCACCCCCCCACCGCTAGATGACAGGTAATGTACATGCTAAATAGGATAAATTATATGACAAATACAATACATGTATACATATCTATGCAGTTATCTTACTGCACAAGAAACATCAGATCTAGAAAGAGAAGAAGAAAAAACAACCTAAGAAGGAAAACAAAATGCATGGAAATATTCACAGAAAGCGATAGCTTTCTGTGTTGTGGTTCACACTCAGTTCCCACAGGCCTCTCTCTGGATGTATATGACTATCTTCATCGCAGAACAACTGGTTTGAATCACATCATTGTTGAAGAGAACCATGTCCATCAAAATTGATCATCGTATAGTCTTGTTGCTGTGTATAATGTTCTCCTGGTTCTGCTGATTTCACTCAGCATCAGTTCATACAAGTTTCTCCAGTCCTCTCTGAAATCCTCCTGTTGGTCGTTTCTTATAAGCTCTCCAATTCTTTAATGTAGAATCTGGCAAATCTTATATTATGCATTTGAATGATTTATTTTTAGCTGCTTGTGATATTTTCTCCTCGACCTGAAATCTCTGGAATTTGACTATTCCTGGAAATTTCCTTGTTGGAATCTCTTTCAGATAGTGATCTGTGGATTCTTTTAATTTCTATCTTACCCTCTGGTTCTAGAATACCAGGGCAGTTCATCTTTACAAATTATGGAAATATGATTTTAAGCTTTTTTCTTTTTTTATGGATCATAGTTTTCAGATAGACCAATAATTCTTAAATTATCTCTCCTTGATATATGCTCCAGGTCATTTTTCCCCCATTTGCAACATTTAACATTTTATTCTATTATTTCTTGATGCCTCTGTGTGAGACGTTCAGACCCTCACCCAAAATGACTACTCAGAGGTGTCTCAAAGTGAAAAGCAGAAAAGTATTTAATTTAGAATTTCATGAAATTTGGGTGGTCCAACAGCCCCCAGCAAAAAGGGAAGTACTTGGAGGGAGGAGGCCACAGCAGGAGCCAAGTTTTATTCCCTCTCAATCTTCAAAAATCATTAACCCCTCCCTTTACCCCTTTGATTGGCTGCAATAATTTCATTCCCTTTTTTGGACGATTATGACCTGAATGGTATGTCCATGTCTCTTGCCATGTGACCTCTGGGAGGACAAACTGAGGCCTACCAGGCTTCTTTAACTCTAGCTGATAGTTAAAGAATATATATGTGTATGTGTGTCTGTGTGTGTCTATGTATGTGTGTATGTGTGTGTGTGTCTGTGTGTATATATGTATATATGTACACACACACACACATTGATTGTTCCCCTCTGAATTTTTCATTTTTCCCTGTCTCAAACACCTCATAGAGTTATTGACTTCTACTTGCCAAATTCTAATTTTTAAAGAATTATTTTCTTTAGTGAACACTTGTACCTCTTTCACCATTTGGTTAATTCTATTTCTCAAAAAGTTTTTTGGTCGAGTGATTTTTTGTACCCCTCTTTACATGTAACCAACTCTATCTTTTAAGGAGTTCTCTTCAGTGGATCTTTGTACCTCTTTACCATTTATTTATTTACCATTTATCTATTTCTAAAATATTATTTTCTTCATTATTTTTTGTGCTGTTTTTACTGTGTCAATTCTTTTTTTTCATGATTTTCTGGTAGCCCTCTCATTTCATTTTCCATTTTTTTTCTTTACTTTTCTTATGTGATTTTTAAAATCCTTTCGGAACTCTTTCAGGAATTCTTCTTGGTCCTGAAACTAATTCACATTTGTCTTTGTGGCTTTGGATGTAGCAGTTTTGATTTTGCCGTCTTTTTCTGAGTTTGTTTTTCAATCTTCCCTGTCATCATAATAACCTTTTATGGTTAGATTATTCTTTTCTTTCCTTTTTCTTTTTGCTCATTTATTGCCCTATTTTTTGACTTTTAACTTTATATTAAAGTATGCTCTGTTTCTGGGGTGGAGAGAGGATTATCCTAAGCTTCAGATTTTATATGCAATTGTTTTTAAAGCTAGTTCTGGAAGGTCTATAAGTTTTCATGATGTGAAGTATCTGTGTTTACTAATTTTCTGGTTTATATTCTAGTCTGTGAATGAACATAAGCACTCTTTTTTTCCTGGAACTGAAACCAGGGCCGCACCCCTCTGTAGCACAAGCACTGGTATGCTAGTGCTTCTCTTTGCCTTGGGATTGTGATCTAGATTTTTAACCCAGATGTATGGGCATGTATGGGCAATGCAACAAAGTCTTATACCCAGTAGCAAGAAAGACCTCCTGTAATCTCCTTCTGATCAGTTGTTCAGTCCTTTTCCCATTTGTCTGATAACTAAGAACTCCTGAAACTCTTGCTGCTGATTGAATTGCCCCCAATACCTGATGCTGGCTTGCAGAGGTGGCCTAAGGCTGTCTTGCTGGGGATTACCTGCATTAAACTGCTCCACTCTCATCCCAGTGAGATAAATATTTCCTGCTGTCCTTCTGTTGTTTTAGGATTAAAAATTGTTTTATCCTATCTTTTTGTGAGTTCTATCACTCCACAATTCATTCTAAAGTTTTAAAGTTTTTAGAGGGGAATTTGGTGTATTAGTATATATATAAATATATTCATATACATAAGCACATAAACATAAATGCACATTCATTAGTGAGACTTAAAACACTATGCAATTGTCAGCTATAATGCTGCTATTGCTGATAATGATGATTTAATACTAGTCCTACATGCCAACCATGGAACATTTTGTCTTTGTGTTTCTTAATTAATCAATAAGCATTTATTAAACTCCCACTGTGTGCCAGGCACATAAATAATAAGTGCTTTTGATGTAAACCTAGGACCTTACATTATATTGTAATACATGGTCTTGGTTATCACTTTCTTATTGATTGATGTCTTCTTCTTGATCTTATCTCCCTAAACCCCCCCCTTTTTTAAAATATAGTGCTAAAGTTTACTTCAGAATAAAACACTGACAAATGGGGAGAGAAAAATCAAAACTTTCAGAGTTGTATTTGACCATATCTTATAAATAGAACATAATTACATACATACACACATAATAAACACACACACACACACACATATATATATATATACAACAAAAGCAAAGATTTTTAAAATATGATATGTAGTAACTTTCTACTTTGCTCTTGTACAATCCTGAAGAAACATTTTCTATTATTGATATATTTAAAAACTGAACACAAAAATTCTATAGATTACTTGCAAATAGTAAAAGATTAAAATTTCTTTAGTGAAACAAACCAAAAAATCACATAAAAATGGTGGTACTGATGTAATAGGACTCTGTCCTTTGGACCCTGATCTTTGGAGAGGTGGGCCTGGGTTGGAAAAACTCTGAACCTCAACCTCTCCCAGCCTCTGGGAACATCCCTATCCTCCTATCTGGTTCCTATGGGAAACTCCCACCTCCAATTCATCTGGGAATCACTTTGGTCTGGGAAACAATAACCACCCTTATTGATTTTAACATTAGCCTCTCAATTGCTCCCTAGCCCCAAGCCATAGGAAATTAAGTAAAATCAAGACTCTGTATCCCAAACTTTGCTATCTTCCTAATCAAGAAGGGGCCCACTGAGAGAAAGAGCTTCTCAGTGAAAATAAACCCATTTTTGCCAAACTCCCCTTGGAGACTGGGACTGGGCCACAACGGCCTGGGGGACCCCCATTGCTATTAGGGTATCTCATACCTCAATAATACAAGTTCTGGTCTTTGTTGCATTCATATTTGCTGGTCCTATAATTAAAAAAATCACCACACAAGGTGAAGATTAACAGAGGAGAGGAAAAACTACATATCAAATATAAATCAAAGAAGCTCTGTTTGTAAAATTAAATTTACTAGTTTTAGCAAATTTTCACCCTCCTAGCTCACACCAAAGGAAATCTGTTCTTCAATTCATTGACAAATTGGAATTTTCTGTTTTCTTCTTTGTGCATGTCCCTCTTTGCTTCATTATTTTCCATAGTCTCTTCTACATTTTTAATAATCCCAGCCCATATGGTCCGTTTTGTTCTGCTATCTGAGTTTTTGACATTAAATCACCTTCTGCCATGTTGGAAAGTGCTGTGGTCTCTTCCTCTTTTGGCTCAAAAATCCATACCATCATGTCTGTCATCATTCAAGAGGTACTTTTTGCTTTTGGGAGATATATTCTGGATCCTATTTTTCTTCCTTTGTTCTCTTTTGAAAAGTAGTATTTGAGTTGTTTGAAACACTGTTTTAGCAAAAAACTCTTCTGAATCTTCCTCTGCCTCAAATTTGGAGGAAAGAATGTTCCTCTGGGTTAGCTGACACCTATATAAAAAAGAATATTCTTTTGGTTCTTCTCTTTCCTTCTTGTTTTTCTTATTGAGATCTAGCTAAGGAAGAGAATTATGAAGAAGATGAAGATTGAGAAGTCTTGCTCTCTGCTTTTATGTTTACTGTCATATGTAAAATTTGTAGTCTTTGTAACCTTTAGGAATTTTTTTGGATCCACTGGATTCCCTGGAGCCCTTAGAATTCCCCTACTCTTTACTTCCTTCTTTTTTTTTCCCTGAGGCAACTGGGGTTAAGTGACTTGCCCAGGGTCACACAGCTAGGAGAGTGTTGAGTGTTAAGTGTCTAAGATCACATTTGAACTCAGGTCCTTCTGACTTCAGAGCTGGTACTCTATCCACTGTACCACCTAGATGCCCCTTCTTTCTTTTTTTAAAAGAAATAAATGTTACATTGAAGATCAACAGAATCATAATTTGATTTTTTATCTCCTTTTTGATTTCCTTCTTTAAAAAACTCTCTTCTGACAAATGGTAATGCTTCCTCAGGGCACTTGGAGAGATGTAAATTATCTTGCGTTTCTCCAGGCTACTTTTTGCCAGGAGTAATGTTCTTTAATGGTTTTCTAATATAAGGCGAACTTTTCATTTAAGGTCATTGAAGCTAATGTGAAGTATGGCTTTTTAATATAACAAACCAAGGACAGAGTGTGCTGAATACATGACTCTGAAGTGCTCTTGCTGTCTTGTGACAACTTAATGTAGTCAATGATGTACAAGAATTCTTGTTCCTTCTTGACAGAATGGGCAAGTATAGTAGCATACATCTGTCTTTAGTCAAGCAAACAGGTTTGTTTTAATCGAGAGGTGCAAGTGCCATTTTAAGTTTGAGTTCAGGGTGAAACGTATCACTGACTATCCTTTTGATCCTAAGTGGATTCTTTCTAAAGGTAGATTTTTCTTTTGCCTCCAGATTTTTATATAGGGTGGGATTGTAATCCAAAAGTCCTTTGAGCTTTCCTGCTCAGATGACTGAGTTTCTTTCTTAAGCAATTTTCTCTTGGAACTTTTGCCATCTCATTTGTGTATATATATTTTTTCCCTTTAAATCCATCACTTTCCTTCTTGCCCTTAATAAAAACTTTATATTTTTACTTGATTCACAACACATTCTCACTTTTTGTTGTTTGCTTGTATTTTGTTTTCTTACTCATTTTCTTTCCTTTTTGATCTGATTTTTCTTGTGCAGCAAGCTAATTTATAAATATATTTACATATATTGGATTTAACATATATTTCAATATATATAGCATATATTGGATTGCTTGCCATCTAGGGGAAGGGGTGGAGGGAAAGGGGAAAATCTAGAACACAAGGCTATGCAAGGGTCAATGTTGAAAAATTATCTGTGAATATGTTTTGAAAATAAAAAGCTTTAATAAATAAATAAAAAGGAAAGTTAACAACAATAACAACAAAGGATTTGCTACTTGATTACTCCCTCCTCAATATTCCAGTGAGATACAATAGCAAAATTGTTTATCTTGATGTGCTAGGACACACTACTGGAACTGTTTAAAATCCTTCTCTGTGTCATTCATACTAAATTTTCATTTTCCACTGATTTTTTTTTCATTGAAATAATCTAAAGCTTCCCAATTCTCTCATTCTCCCTTTGCCCTCACTTTTTTTGTTCTTTTCTCTTTTGGGGGCCTCTTTCTTCCCAGTATTACTTTTATCAAAGTTTTACTATAGAATTTTTGTCTGTATACCTTTTAAAAAACTTTCCAGTCTTTGCAATTTCCATATGAAGATAAAATGAAGATATATTCTAGTTTCTTCTCTTGGAACATTCTGTGGTGAAAATGTCTTTTTCAGAGCTTCTACATGTGTGAGATCAATTGGACTATTTTTCTGAGAGGGACCACAAGAACTAGAACAGTTTTCAAGAGAACTAGATCTATACCTCTCAGGACTATACTAAATGGAAAGTGAATATTGAAAAGGAATGTTTTTAAATTTAATTTATTTTTTAAATAATAGCATTTTTATTTTCATCATTCATCCTTGCAAAATCTTGTGTCCCAAATTTTTCTCCCTTCCTTCCCCCCACACCTTCCCCTAAACAGCAAATAATCCAATACATGTTAAACATGTGCAATTCTTCATTATTTCCATATTTACCAAACTATACAAGAAAAATCAGATCAAAAAGGAAAAAAATGAGAAAAAATAAATAAAAACAAGCATACAACAACAAAAAAGTGAAAAAACTATGTTGTAATCCCCATTCATTTCCCACAGTCCTCTCTCTGGATGCAAATGTCTCTCTCCAGCATAAGTCTATTGGAATTGACCTGAATCAGCTCATTATTGAAAAGAGACATGTCCATCAGAGTTGATCAGCAAATAATCTTTTCACTTTATGCAATGTTCTCTTGGTTCCACTCAAAAGAAGTCTTATTCTTTCTAGTGACCATGCCTTGAAGGATTTCTTTTTTTTAAAATTTAATTTAATTTAATTTAATTTCTTTTTTTTATTAAAGCTTTTTATTTGTATAACATATATATGGGTAGTTCCCCAACATTGATCTTTACAAAGCTTTCCATTACAAATTTTACCCCCAGTCCCCTCCCCTCCCCTAGATGGCAGGAAGTCCACTACATGTTAATAATGTTGAAATGCTTGAGAAGTTATGCAAGAAAAATCCTATCTACAAGAAAAAAAAAGAATCAGAGAAAGGCAACACAGTGCAAGCAAATGTCAATAGAGATCATGAAAATGTTGCGTTGTGATCCATATTTCATTTCCCTCTCTCTGGGTGTATATGGTTTTCTTCAGTGAACAATTGGAACTGGTTTGAGACAATTCTTTGTTGCAGAGAGCCATGTCCATCAGAATTGATCATCATGTAATACTGTTGTTGCTGTGTATGATGATCTCCTGGTTCTGCTCGTTTCACTCAGCATCAGTTCATGCAAGTCCCTCCAGGCCTCTCTGAAATCGTCCTGCTGGTCGTTTCTTACAGAGCAATAATATTCCATAACATTCATATACCATAATTTATTCAGCCACTCTCCAATTGATGGGCATCCCTTCAGTTTCCAGTTTCTAGCCACTACAAAAAGGGCTGCCACAAACATTCTTGCAAATGTGGGTCCATTTCCCTCTTCTAAGATCTCTTTGGGATATAGGCCCAATAGAAACACTGCTGGGTCAAAGGGTATGCACAGTTTGACAACTTTTTGAGCATAGCTCCAAATTGCTCTAATTTAATTTATTTTTTTTTGCAAGGAGGGCTGTGTGGAGCATGGGAGAATCTGAACAAGATGAACTGTGATTAGAAGAAGGGTTTTGGGGTGATGTTGGACTATTATATGCTAAAAGATGAAGCCAAATGTCATTAGATGCTGCTGCTGATTTATTAAAATTATCAATGAATTCAGAGGACCATATTCAAATATATCTTTCTGTTTACCCTATGATTTGCTTTTTGAAGAGTTATCTTCTGGGGGAGCCCCAAAGATAACTTTTTTCTTGTTTTTTTTAAAAGATTCTCATCTTTTTGAAGACAGATAATTTGCTATATGGGGATGAGGAGTGATCTGAAGATGACTTTGGACACCTGGAAGATATCTAAGAAGATCTCGGTTTTGATGTTAGATTAGTTCTGGCTCTCTAGAAGATATATTTATTAGACAAGGCTGTTTGGTGTTCTAATATTTTAGTAGTATGTTTCTTTCCCCCCCCCCGCCCCGCCACTACCACTTAGATTTAAGTTTGAGAACTTAGGACCTGGGACCAGTCTACCACATTCTGGATAATTCATCCATTCAATAAGCATTTAGTAAGCATCTACTATGGGCTAGGCCCTATATTAGGCATTGGAGATTATAAAAACAAATAAAGCCCTTTTCCCAGAAGAATTAATAATATGTTGGAAAGAAACAGCATACATAGAACTATAATTATAAAGTATTTTTTAAAAGGGGGATGTTACTGGCAACCAAGAGAGTGGATGATGAGTCAGGAAAGGTCTCATAAAAATGCTGGTACTGAATAAAAGTGTATGAACAGTATGTGTGAACAGTGACTTTTCTCGCCTAATTCTACATAATTTTTTAGACTAAACAATTCACAGTTTTATCAACAGTGTTTTAGTGTATATAATTTTTTATGCACCCTCCAATATTGACTGTTTGCCACTTGCACTGCAATGAGCATGAAATGAAACCTCAGAATAATTTTAGCTTGTATTCCTTTCACATAGTTGTTGATAGTTTTTATTTCTTCTTTTAAACATTTTTTAATATCCTCTGTCTACTAGGTCTTAGTCTTTTATTCTTGTTTCAATTCCCTATATGCTTTGACTGTCATACTTTTGCCAGAAATGTTTTATTTAAAGATTTTATTCACTGACAGCATTTCTCATTCTGGTCACATAAATTTCATTCACGCAAAATCTTTTTTAACCTAAGTCGTCTGTTCTATTTTTTGTCATCTCTGCTAAATTTTATTTTGGTTATGAATTCTTCCCTTCATATACTTTGCTTTGTAACAGTGAAAAGTTCCCTTTCAGTAACCTCAAGTTCTGCTTTTCTTACTGTGCTATTTAATTTTTGATTCCACTCTCATGCAAATTTTATGTTCAACTGGTTACAAAATCTTATTAAATCTCTCTTCATGAGTTCCCATTTGTTCTCTTCTCTCAAATCCCAACACAACCATCCCATTTCAGAGTCTTATCACCTTTTAATTGGACTACTGCATGGTAACCTTCTGATTGGTCTAGTTGCCTCAAGTTTTCTCTCTCCAATCCTTCGCTGATGAAGCTGTGCAACTGCCATCCTTTCAGCATAGTTCTTTTCTAAGTTTACTACCAATTTCAAGAAATCTCAGTGTTCTCTTATCATTCCTAAGAAATGAAGACTCCTTGGTTTGTCATTTAAAACTCTTCACAATCTTCCTCCACTCTGTCTTTCTAGGCTGATTATAATTTTTTCTTCTCACGCATTCCATGGTCCAGGCAAACTGATTTGCTTGCTTGTTTTCCTGCACTCAACATTCCATGCCTTTGACACAACCCATCCCTTTTTCCAAGCCTGGAATGTTGTCCCTCATCACTTCCACTTCCTGGAACCCTCAGGTCTCTTCAAGGTTTAGTTCAAGTACCTTCCTTCAAGAAGCCTTTTCTAATTTCCTCAGTTGTTACTGATTTTCCCTCATTATATCAGGATCAGATTATTTTTTTTTTAATCAGCAGAAATCAAAGAAGAGTCATTAACATCTATTTTGTTATGGTACCGTAAAGGACCATGGGACCTTTCTGTCTGGCTTGTAGCTAAAATTTTTTGTGTGCATTTTCTCCTCTGTTAAAATATGAGCAGGGGCAGTCTTCCTTTTCTATTTGTAGCACAGTGCTTTGTACATAGTAAGTGCTTAACAAATGCTTTATTTATTTGTTCCCTTTGATTTATTTTGTTTCTAACTTTTTTTTTTTTTTTGCTGCTGAGGCAATTGGGGTTAAATGACTTGCCCAGGGTCACAAAGCTAGGAAGTGTTAAGTGTCTGAGACCAAATTTGAACTCAGATCCTCCTGATTTCAGGGCTAGTGCTCTATTCACTGTGCCCCCTAACTGCCCTTCGTTTCTAGCTTTTGTCCACTTCTCTGTGCAAATGTTATATTTTCATAGTAGTATGTAAACTCTTTGAGGATTAGGATTTATTTTTGTGGTCTATATATTCTTTTTTTTTTGCTTTTTGCTGAGGCAATTGGGGTTAAGTGACTTGCCCAGGGTCACACAGCTAGGAAGTGTCTGAGACCAGATTTGAACTCAGGTCCTCCTGACTTCAGGGCTGGTGCTCTAACCACTGCGCCACCTAGCTGCCCCTGTGGTCTATATATTCTTCAGCTGAGCCCAGTGCTAGGCACATAGAATTTAATAAATGCTTTGTTGATTGAAAGATTGATTCTTAAATTTATCACCTTTTATGATGTGGATGAAGAGGCTAAAACATATTAAAAAGGAATTATGAAATACTTATTTCATTATTTATTTATATTAAATATTTATTTATTATGAATTATGAATAAATTGTATATTTATTTATTATGAAACATATAAAAAGAAATTAAAGAAAGAATTATGAAGGAGACAGAGAAGAGGTAGTTATAAAAATGGACTGAGCAAGGGATAGCTAGGCAATGGATGATATCCTTATAATGTCATAAAGACAGGAATTTCCTTTCTCATTACTAGAACCCCTTCCTAAACTTAAAGATGAAAACAAATATCAGACAAATAGATTGGTCAGGCATAGATGGCTGATGATCTGCATCATGAAGAGGAATCCCACTGAGGAATCATAGGTCCATTTCAAAGTATATCTGATGATATCCTTTATAGAAGTTTTAAAAAATTCATCTTTCATGTTTCATTCCTGTTGTCTCAGAGGAGACAAAAGCAAGGCTTACAGTAAGCAATTAAAAAAGGGAGGTCATGATGAAAACAGAAAATGATGATTTGGCGGGAAATAATGTGCATCTATGATGGAAGACTCTTACCCTCCCCTGCCTCTCCCCCCACATACATACACTGGTGGTAATACAGTTTCTGTGGTTGGGTCAGTGGAGATAAGATTAAATGACACAGTACTGCTGAAGAATATGCTTTTTGCAATCTATTTAGCTGAATCCCAAGAGGAAGGGAACTAGTTTATTTGAAATAGATATTTTCCATCTCCACTTTGGAAATTTCATATCATAATCATAAAATCACAGAATGTCAGAGTTGAAAGAAGAGATTTTGTTAAACTCTTTCATTTTATACATGAGGAAACTGAGAATTGTGGAGGTAAAATTATGGGCTCTTCATTTTAGGAAAAACATTGACAAACTGCACTAAATCCAGAGGAAGCTGATTGAGTAAAAATATTCTATATTTGAACATAAACAACTAACATTTCCATGTACTAAGCAGAACAAAATGATTGCATATGAAACCACAGATTTTTATTACATACAAATTACTTTTAATTATATATTTATATTTTCATGCATGTATGTATTTTTGTATTATATATTTATACATACACACATATATATTCAACCTTCTCACCTCAAGAAATGACAAAGTGAAATGAGTAGGAATTTGATGAAGCTCATTTCATTTTACATTATTTTCAAAACTATTCTGCCCTTCTGTTTTCTTCTGACTTTTCTGTGTCTTTTCTTTTCAATGCTTTAATGATCATCTTCAGTTTCTTCTTTTATGAGCAACCTTTTGCTAATCACTCTCTACCCTTTTCAGATTCTCACAACTAATCAAAAAACAAGCAAAACAAAACTTCATATTATCTATGTTGGAGAATATTTTGTCTTTTGCACTTTGAGTTTATTACCTGTCAGGAGATGAGTAGCGTATTTCATTAATTGTCCTATGGAGCTAGGGTTGGATATTGCATTTATCAGAATTCTTTCAAACTTGCTTTTCTTCATAATATTTTTAAAATATTTAAACTTTTTCTGAGTCACTCTGCATCAGTTAATCTGAACCATCATGTGTTTCTCTGAACCTGTCACAATAATATTCCATTACTTCTATATACTACATATTTTCCAACTATTCACCAAATGGTGTGCTACTCTTACTTTGTTTCTAGTTCTTTAAATCTGAACATTTAGGTCTGAGTGGTGTTGCTAGGTCAATGGGTAAGCACAAGTTAGTGGTTTTTAGTGCATCCAAACTCCTTTCCAGAATCATTGGACCAACATATAGTTCTACCAACAGAGCTATCTTTATGTAACTCTTTCAACAACTGTCATTTTCCTTTTTTTATTTTATAATCTTTGCCAACTTGATGGATGTGAGATGGGACTTCAGAATTATGTTAATTTTCATTTCTCTAATTTTTAGTGATCTGAAAAATTTTTTTATGAGTCTATTGATAGATTGAATTTTTTCCTTTAAGAACAACTTTTCCATATCCTTTTCAATATCACTCCCTAGGTGATCCAAAATTAAATTCTTTGGGGAACTATAGTCTTGGAGAAAGTTCCTTACATATCTTGGATATCAGACTTTTAAAGGAGAAATTTGAAGTTTCAAAATCTTCCCCTAATTAGTAGTTTCCCTTTAAGTTTTAGCGGGATTGATTTTGTTTGTATAAAACTTTTCAATTTTATCAGATAAAATTTATCCATTTTTTTTGATCCTCTCTAATATCTTGCTTTGTCATGGAATGGAAATTGACTATAACAGTGAGAGACCTAGAGAACACATCATCTATAGATGTGGGAATGTTTAGCCTGGCTAAGTGAAGACTTGGGTTGGGGGTTGGGACATGACATCTGTCTTCAGTCACTTGAAGGACTATCACATTAGTGAGAGATTTACTTCATTTTCAGAGGGCAGAGCTAAAAGTGGAGGAAAGAAATTATAGAAAAGTAGGCTTCAGTGGGCTATATTGAAAATTTCTTTGTTACTAAAGCTATTTGAAAAATGAAATGATTGGACAATCACTTGTCAGAGATGTTAGAGAAGAGTTTCTTTTCAGGTACAGTATAGACAATTTAACCTTTGAAAGTTTTTTGGATCTCAGATTCCATGATTTTATGAATAAGTTACATTCCCAAGGTAACATCATGAGTTAATGATGGAAGCCTTGAGCTGAGGTCCCTTGATTACAAGTTAGCTAGAGAAAAGTAACTCAGTCCTCAGTTTCCTCATTTATTTAACCACTATGTAGCATTTATATCCACTCACATAAATCCTATTCAGTCTAAAACTATCTGGACTGGGGAGTCCAAAGCTCAACTTAGAGGTCTGAACATGCATCCTTCGTGGCAAAAGTTTGGAGGAGACGTGAGTGGATTCTAGGATTCACAGAGAATCAAAGCCCTTCTATCCTATAGCCCCGACCCTCTCTTTAGGACAGGGACAACTCTCTATCAAGGAGGTCCAAGGATTTGTGGATTTACCCAGTCAGAACAATGGTCAAGCTCACCTTCTTTTTTTGAACTAGATATATTTCAATGATCCCTAGTCTACAAAACAGGTTTGGGTATTCTATGCAGTTTTTATTTTTGTAATTTAATTAATGAGGAAATACATAGTATATCAAAATGACCAATATGGAAATGTTTTACATAATTGAACATATTAAAAAATAAATAAATAGTACATGATCCTAAAAGAAAAACACAAACTAAACACCTGCTGGGTGACTGCATACTCATGATTCTTTCTGACCCCAGAAGTCCTTGGACAGAATGACCTAGAATTCTAAGAAGTGCCCAGTTGGAGTCCTCCTTTGAACAGACAGAAGAATGAAAGCAACTCCATTTCCACAGGGAGTAATTCCATTTTATTTAGTCTTATGAAGACATAAAGACTCTGGATTCAGCATCTTGGCTTATCCTGAGACATGGAACTCAGGTTGCAGATAGCATGGTACATGGAAACCATGCTGGTGTTGGAGATAGGATTTCAAAACCTGCCCTGTCACTTCCTTGTGAGACCATAGTGAGTCACAACTTCTCTGACTATCCATTTTTTCCTGTGTAAATGAGTGGTCCATCCAAGATGACTTGTAAGATCTCTTCTAGCTCTAATTCTATGAACTTATGATCAATGCAAATAGTACGTTGGTACTTTCCCCATTGTTAGCTCTCCTGTTACTGGCAGGAACCCTTGACTCTGTTGGGTCTTGAATTGTCCATGATGTATCAGAAAGAACAGAACGAGTAATGATAAACATCAAAGGGCAGTGTTCCCTTCTGGGGTCCCTCGTTGATCTTGGCTGTGGTTTCTCTCTCTGCCATCTTAATTATTCCAGCTTGCCTGTTGCTACTCCCTAGCCAAAGCTGTAGCACTTCAGGACATATTAGGAGCAGACAGAGCAAAGGGGTGGAGGGTGCTACTACACTATGAAATGGAATTAGAGTAGATGACTTTTAATGTCCCTCCAGTTTTGGAATCCCATGATGCTATGAGCCCAAAAGCTACCAAAGACAAGACAGAATGATGTAGGACAAGAGGTCCTGAGGTTGGAGAACTATATTCTAGTCTTGTCTTTATTATTAACTGGCTGTGTGATTTCAGGCAAATTATTTCTGGCTCTTAATTTCCTCTTCTTCAGAATTAGGAGGTTGGGTTAGATGACCTTTGAGATCCTTTTGCAGCCTGTGATTTCCACCTTCCCTGGAATTAGATGGATTGAACTGAGTGACTAATACAGAACCGAGATCAAACATTATCTCAGAAATCATTTTTTAAATTATGAAGTTTTATATCCAGAGGGAGGTGCATTTTCTGTCTTTTCTCTCTTCTTTTTTCTGCTGTAATGGAATCTAAAATAGAAGAGGTAGGCTTTATTTATTCAAACTGTGCCCAGCAAGCAATTTATAGCAATCCCTGAACAAACACAGTATATGGCAAATCTCTAAATACAGATCAGAGAAGATGCATTTTTCTTTTCCTGCAGAGCCTAGATAAGCAAAAAAAAAAGTGGGGGAGGGAAAGGTGAAAGGAGGAAAACAAGACATTTGCTTAAAGTAAGGAACTAGCCTTTGCTATGTTACCATGTGATAAGAAAAAAAAGGCATTTCCTTACATGTATACAGGTGATAAATCACTTCTAGAAGATGAGAGACTGGGAGAACTCTCATCTGGGTATCAGGCAGGAGGATTTTTTTTATCTCTTTTAAGGGTAGGAATAGATTTCTCTATCTATCTATTTATTTTTACTTCCATGGGTTTTTAGAAATGCCATTGTCATCTGAAAAAAAAATACATTCATGATTTTATTCACATGGTTTTTAGTTCTGAGAACTTTTCTATTCTGTTGATAATCAGGATCATGCTTGGAAAATTTTTCATTTGCCCCATTGGTCTGGGGTACCATTTCCCTTTGGTTTTTTTTTTTTTTTTGAGATTCTCTTCTCCCCCTTTGTATTAGGCTTTCCAGGAAGTCAGTGCTTTGGATGTCCAAGAGTTTCTTCTTTCTAGAGTAAGAACTCCTTGAAGACAGACACTATTTTCTTAATTATATCTGTATGTTGTATAGTATCTAGCAGCTAGATGGTGCAGTGGTTAGAGCACTGGCCCTAGAATTAGGTAGATCTAAGTTCAAGTCTAACCTTAGACTTTTATTAATGATGTGACATTCGGCTCTCTGACTTAGTTTTCTTTACCATAAAAATGGAATTAATATTAGCACCTACCTTCCTATATTGTTGGGAGGATCAAAGGAAACAGTGTTGTAGAATGTTTAGCACAGTGCCTGAAACACAGTAAATTCTAATTTCTTCTTTCCTTCCTAGCAAAGTTGGCATGAGAATAGTGGGTTTGCTCTAAATGTTTGTTAATTTGAAGTGAATGACTGAAGCCAACAAAATGAGAGAAGGAGGAGGGAACAGTTCTACCAGAAGAATTTGGTCCCTGGTATTGAAAATTAATCAATGACAGCAATAGTAGATGAGAAATTCCCATTTGAATTGTAGAAGCCAGGAAAGAGAGAAGCAGATATATCTTTTTGAGCTCACTGTGTACCCCCTAGTGTTACCCCAACTTTCATTCTAAGCTCAGAGGCTTAGCTTTAGACTAAACAGAAATTCTTGGATCTAGAGGCAGATGCTAAGGGAAGCCTACTGATCAAGAAGGTTAGCCTAAGCTCGGGTGACCTATGTGGCTCATTCAAGGAATATTCATTGAAATTCTTCTTTGATAAAGAATATCTTCCCAATTGACTGTTATGTCACTCCCATCTGTTCATCCTGAACATACACATATTTAGCTTGAAATTAGGCTCACTAATGGACAGGGATTTTGTTTGTTTGTTTGTTTTTTTGAAGGGAAAGGGTATGATCTTGGGATTTTGTGAAAATCCTCATATGTTCCTGAGTGCTAATCCTTTCCCATTAACAGGTAGGTGTAAAGTGATATCAAATTAGCAAGAAGGGCCAGAGAGATTAAGACATAGGGACCAGTGAGTTTTTATTAAAGGGAAAATAGCAATGGCAGCAGGCCCTGGGTGATGAAGGACTGGGAGTCAGCCTGAAGTCACAGAACAGAGAGGAAGGTGTCTGGGGGCAGAATGTGGAGGCCAAAATGATAAAAGGAGAAGGAAATATGTTTTATGGGGAGAATAAGGGAAACATACGTTCATGCCCTCTGGGCTCAAATTTAACCACTTCCCTGATACTCTCCTAGGAACATAAGTGTAAAAAACAATGATTTTTGCACAGTGGAAACATAGAAGTTAAGTACTTAAAGTCACACATCTAATAAATGTCAGAGTCAGAGTATCTACCAAATGTCAGATTTGAACCTTGATCTGTCCTAACTCTAAGTCTAGCTCTTTAACCCTAGACCATACCCGCTCTCCTGAGTAGCCATCCTTCTTAGTGGTATTGGCTATAAAAATGTATCTTGAACATAAAACCACAATCTATGGTTTTATGGATCTGTGAGGATTTTATCTAAGAATGAGATCACTTTGTGTGACTTTTATACCTATAAGTTCATCTTAGCAACAAGGTGATGCAGACCCAGGGCACTGGGTTCTCAAGAGGAATTGAGTTCAAAACCAAACTAAGACACTTACTTGCTAAATGATCCTGGCAAGCTGCTTAACCTTTGTATGTTGAATTTCTTCAACTATAAAAGATCTCCTTCCCAGAGTTGTTTTGTCAAGTGGCACATAGAAAATACTGATTAAATACTTGTTTCCTTCTCCCTTGTCCATATCATTCCACAAATCTATAGCTGGCAGTATATCCAAAGTGTTGGAAGCCTTTGCCATAGTCCACATTGTTTTTTGGATCAGGTGGGCTAACTATTGATTATCTCAACCTCACTGGTACCCACCTTTTTTCTGAAGATGTCCCAGATGACACCTTAAAGAATGTTTCTCCTGTATAATTCCTTCTTAGTAATGTGTGGCAGCCCACACACACTCATTACGAACATTTCCCTTGCCTTTTGGGTGCTATGAATCTCGATTCTTTTAGAAACTGTGGTATTCCATGACTCACAGCCATCAATGTTTATTGACTTGACCTATACAGGCACTGAAGGAGCATCATTTCATGCTATCAGCTTTATGTTTGACTCCTCATAACTCATTCCACCTGCATCTGCTTCAGACACTTTCCCCAAGGGCATCTAATCATAGCTCACATTTTCATAGTATTTTACAAAGGATTTTCATTCTAATGTTCATGTGAAGTAGGGAGTTAAAGCAATATTATTTTCCCCTTTATAGAAAAGGGCATTGAATAACCTGTCTGAAGTCGCACAAAGAATGTCAGACCCAAGACTTCAAGTGTTCTATTACTTACGTAAGATGACTAGGGAGATAATAAGAGCTCATCTTTGATGAATTCAAATCACCAAGCCAAATGAATTTCCCTTCAGAGTACTGAAAGAATGGTAAGGAATGATTGCTGAGCTCTGTCAGTGATTTTTGAAGATTGTAAAAAAAAAAAAAACCAGGGTCACAGGCCTGGAAAAGAACATATGCCAATTTTCTTAAAAGGGAAGCGAGGAGATCTTACAGGTCAGACCCATGAGTTTGACTTTGATTGCTAGCAAAATTCTGGGTTGTATTATTAAAGAAATGAAGATCTGCAGAAGGAAAATTACAAAAAGTCAGCTATGAATTTATCAAGAATGGTTCATGCCATACTAACCTCATTTCTTTCTTTTTCTTTTTGAGAAGATTACTAGACTGGTAATTTTCTGATTTTTCTTTTTTCTTTTCTTCTTTTTTTCACAAAATTTTTCCCAGCTGTCTGGAAGGGAGATATGTGATTATACCAGGAGAAATCTGAGTGATATAGAAACAAAGGATATAATTAAATTATATAAAATGTATAAAAAAGAATATACATGCCCAGAGTGAAGATGAGAGATTGAGCATTCTTTGTAAAAAGCAGAAAGAATGCCAGTGTGACTGAATGTGTGGGAAGAAGAGTAATTAATTCCCAGTAAGGTTGGAAGACTAGATTGAAGCCAAGTTGTGTAGGGCTTTAACAGCTAAAAAAGGAAATATTTTGCTTTGACCCAATATGCAACAGGGAGACAGTTTAGTTGACTGAATAGGGAAAGTAAGATCTGTGCTTAAAGAAAGTCACCTTAGCAGAAATATGTGTGATGGTCTGATGTCAAGAGAGATGAGGTAGGGAGTCCAAGGAGGAGACTGTTATAATAATTTAGGTTAGAGATTTAGAACATGACATTATATGTAGGGTGAGCAGAGTGATGAATCCAGGATAATGTCCAGATTATCAATGGAAAACCTTGGGCTTTTTAAGTTAAGGTCTCAGTCTGACTGAGGCCATATCCATTCAGTGATTAAGGTTTGGCAGCAGTTGAAGCAAAGAATCTCCTCTTTCACCTAATCCCCCCAAAATCTTAATAAATCAATCAATCTGGGGCAGCTAGGTGGCCCAGTGGATAGAGCACCAGCCCTGAAGTCAGGAGGACCTGAGTTCAAATCTGGACTCAGACACTTAACATTCTCTAGCTGTGTGACCCTGGGTAAGTCACTTAACCTCAATTGCCTCCACAAAAAAGCAAAAAAATAAAAAAAAATAAACCAATCATTCTGGGAAAGGAAAACCTTGAGGGTTTCCAGCCAAAGCATCTAGAGCCATCTCCAGTCATCTCGAGCTATATCTTGCCACTGGACCTAGATGGCTCTGGAGGGGAAAATGAGGCAGGTGATCTTGCACAGCCCTTGCTCACTTAAATCCAGCTCACTTGCATGTCATGGCATCCCTCCTGAGGTCAGGGTCCTGTTTGAGAATGAAGAGCAACCTACAACCACCACAACCAGATTGTCAACCTGAGACACTGGAAGGATGACATTGTCTAAATGGAGCTTCCCATTTTAGGATGACTTATAAGAGGGCAATCATGATAAAAATAGCATGTGAGGATTGCTTGAAGGACCTGAGCAGGTTTTGCTTAAAGAAGAGAAAACTTAGGCAGAGATGTGATGGATGTTTTCAAGTATTTGAAAGACTGGTAGAGGAGAGATTCTGCTCTTCTTCTAGAGATTAATAGAACTGGGAGCAATGGGTACAAGTTACAAAGAGTCAGAATCTCTTCTGTTTGATGAAAAGAAAGCATCCAATATTCAAAATTACCTACAAACAAAATGGGTAGTGGTGGGAGGTAATAGGTTTCCCATCATTGAGCAAAAATCAGAGGGCTGTTGATTAGGTATCTTGATCACATATAAATTGGATTAGGTGATTTATGTGATCTCATCCAACTGAGAGTCTACAAGCTCCTCATTTGACAAATTGAAATACTAAGACCAAGATTCTTGTCTGCTCCTTTATTCACTTATTTGCCTTATAAGGTATAGCCATAGCTGATTCTTAAAGACCTGAAGCAAATCATATGCTGTAAGATTCAGTTATAACCTGCAAGGAGGGGATTCTAAAATTTGTTCTCATATTTATGAGATAATAGTTGCTTACTTGAGGGTTATCAATACCTTGTTGCTGTTCAGCTGATTCACTCACATCTGACTCTTCTTGACCCTGTGGTCCATGAGATTTTCTTGATGTCATTTTCCATTTCCTTCTCCAGTAGATTAAGGCAAACAGAGTTAAGTGACTTGCCCAGGGTCACAAAGCTAGTGAATGACTGAGGCCAGATTTGAACTGTTTTCCTGACTCTAGGCCCAGGGCTCTATCACCTGAGCCCCCCAGCTGCTCTTTTCAAATACTTATTATTTTCTATTTCAATTTCATAATGTCTTATTTAAAACCAGGGACATTTTAAACTCAATTCTAATTAGTTTCAGATAGTTCATGACTACAGAAACAAGGCAGCATATGTGTATGAACCTTGGGTTTGAGTTCCTTAAATGATCAAAAAGAGTCTCCATTTCTTTGCTTCCTGTCTGACTTTGCTTGTTATGTTCATAATTAATTCCCTAGATGTCTCTGGGCTTTTGTGGGTCTTAATGAATCCCCAAGCACGCCCACGCCCTGGCAGGGAGCACATGTGGGCACACACACAACTGTTGTGGATAAAGGGCAGCAGATTGATGCAGAAGCCCAGGACTATTCTTAGCCATTGAGGAGAGTTACTAGACCAACGTCAGGCTCCTTCCCAACGCAGCACCAAGAGCCAGGGGTGGGGGGAAGCCGTCTCAGGAACCATCTCCACAGAGACTGAACATGCTCTGTGGGCATGAGTGGAATGCAGTATTTAGCAGCATCATTAACCTGATGAGTCCCAAGGGAGAGGAACATCTTTGCCATAAAGCAATGACTCCCTCCTTTGTCTCTCTTTCCAGGTACCTGTCATCCCCAGGATAGACCTTGACTTACCCTTACAATCAGCCTTGCTCACCTGCCTCTCCTGTGCCCTCTGCTTCACCTTGTTCCCTACCCCACCCTCCCATCAGAGCCTTCTGTATTTCCCAAGTCCCCAATTCATCAGCCCCTGATTTACAAAGGTTCCCACATGTGCTTTCTGCTTACTATCCATCTTTACTTCTTCCTTTAAATTTTAGAGATTCTGTGGGTTCAAAAATGGAAAAACTAAGAGTTCAACTTGGGACATGCTGAGATATCTCTAAGACTTGAATTGGAAGTGTCCAATAATAGAAATTCGGTGATGTGGAACTAAAACTCAGGGGAGAGTGGGATTGCACAGGTTTGTAGATTTGCAAGTCATCTGCATAGAGATGATAATTAAACCCATGAGAGCTGATGAGGTTACTAAGAGAGAGTGGAAATACAGATAGGGAAGAGAAAAGGGCTTGTGATAAAATTTACTGGAAACCTAGAGTTAATGGGCTTAATATGAATGGTGAGACAGCAGAGGAGACAGATGAAGAATATTCAGATAATGAGAAGGGTCAGCTAGGTGGTCCACTGGATAGACACTGGGCTGGAGTCAGGAAAACCTGAGTTCAAATGTGACCTCACATACGTACTAGCTGTGTGATCTTGGACAAGCCACTTAACTCTATTAACTTCAGTTTCCTCATCTGTAAAGTGAACTGGAGAAGAAATGGCAAACCAATCCAGTATCTTTGGCAAGAAAACTTTAAATTGGGGTCACAAGTCAGTTGGCTGAAAATTGACAGAAAAAACTAGAGGTCTACACCTACGAAGAATATGAAGTATGACCAGCCAGATATCTTTACTCCTGTCATTTTGTCTTTTTCTCTTTCTTGCTCTCTTGCCACCCAAACTTCAACTCCTTTTCCAACTCTTTTACTGTAATTAAATTAATACTATCATTGCTGTTAGAATGGTTTTGTGTTAATCTACTGCAGTCACTATCTTGCAATTCTCCATACCAAAATACCCATTTCCTGGCCAAGCAGAGTAGAGTATCTCAACTTTGTATTTTGATCTTCTGGATTTAGCATGTTTTCTGCTATAAAGTAAGTGCTTAATAAATGGTCTTCTTTCCTCCCTCTTTCCCTCTTACCGCCCTCTTAACTTTCCTCCCCCTCCTCATCCATCTTTCCTTCCTTCCTTCCTCCCTCCCTCCCTCCCTCCCTTCCTCCCTCCCTCCCTCCCTCCCTCCCTCCCTCCCTTCCTTCCTTCCTTCCTTCCTTCCTTCCTTCCCTCCTTCCTTCCTTCCTTCCTTCCTTCCTTCCTTCCTTCCTTCCTTCCCTCCTTCCCTCCTTCCTTCCTTCCCTCCAA
>JAJPUD010001082.1:429787-497344 GCA_023553655.1 Myrmecobius fasciatus | reverse complement strand
AAGAGGGTGGGTTGGGAAAGAAGAGATAGAAATGGGCAGAAAGTGGGAGAGAAACAAAGTATGAGACACACACACATACAGATAGATATGTTGAAAACAGGCTATTTTGGTACAGGGAAGAGGGAAAGAGGAGAGAATAGCTGTAAGTAGAGTTATGGATTAAACTGAACTCAAAGGCAGTGAAGAGAACTTGAATAAAACAGATGGAAAGAGAAAGAAATTTTAATAGAATCAGGCAAAAGTATGAGAAAGTTTGTGGACAAAGCTGGAGAAAACAGGGTGGACCCTATCATTTGTATCCTTGACTTTAAACTTTCAAACCTGGAATTGTACCAGATCTTTGAAACAGCTAAATAAAAAATTTTATCCAACAACTGACTTCACCAAACTTTTATGAAGTGCTTACTGTTCTCAAAGCATTGTAATAAATACTGGGGGGGGGGGGGGGGGAGGAGAGAGAAACCAATCCCTACTTTCAAGGAGCTTATATTTTACTCTGAAAAATCTCAAGAAAGATTTAAGGAAACATTAATGACTGTGGGAAAGCCTTAGAAGAATTTTTTAAAATTGTCTTTAAAAAAAACCCAAAATTAAATGAATGCCATTCAGAATCCTCATTAAAATGTAAGGGATCTTAGAGATCATTTAGTATATCACCTCATTTTACAAGGGAAGGAAAGTGGGCCTTAGAGAAGTAATTTTATATAGTGCAAAGAATACTGGATTTGTAATCAAAAGAGCTGGGTTTGAGTCCTGGTCCTGTTATTTACCACCAATGTGAGACTGGGCCAGTCCCTAAACTTCTCTATGTCTTCATTTCTTCATGTCTAAGGCAGAGGCTGGACCAAGTGATAACTTCCAGTTCTGTATCCAAGAAACACCAAATGAAAGTGATGTATTTGGCCCAAGATTACTTAGCGGCAAAGGCAAAGAGCAGCATGTGGGCTTGTGGGCTTTTCACAATATCTAAAATAACACATTTTAAGAAGACAAAAGTGTTTCCTGCAATTGAGTTCTTCCTTGCATTTCTTCTTTCTTCCTCCACATTAGTTACTACTTTGATGTTGAAGAAATCACAAAAACATTTTTTTTTTTGTAATGAATATAGCAATGGACAGATTATCAAGTGATGTATGGGGATAAGGAAGTGAGAGGAAGGTCATTGTGCCAAAGTGGTTTGTCTAAAGAAGAGAAGGAAGAAGGAAAGGAAGGAATGTTAAATTAATGCTATAAGTGGTATTCTTTCTTCTTCAGGATATACAATGAATAGATCAAAGGACCCCCACCTTTAGTTTCCTAAATGATGTGGTTCTCTGCTTTGGCCCTAAAAATATGGTTTTTATTTTCCTTAAAAAAAGTTTAATTTGCTTTAAAACATTGGTTCTAAAAAAATCATCATGTGTTATTCCTTATATACAGTACCTCAGTAAGTAGGTTTAATAGGATGATTACTTGCTATTCATGAATAACAGAATAATTACTAAAACCAAATGCACATACCCTTGGGTGATCTCAGCTCATTCAGTCTTTTGGTCAGTTTTTTTTAAAGCATGTGTTCTTTTTTTTTTTTTTTTTTTAAGAAATGAATTACTGCTTCTGGAGTCAGAGGAAAATAGTTTACTATTTGTGTTACTTTCAGACTGAAAATTTAATAATCAAGCCCTATTCATTGTGGATGCTCAATAATCAAGAACTGTTATTGAGAATTAACAATTAATATAGTAGTAGAACTGGAAGGTACTATAAGGTCATTTAATTTGGCACCTTCATTTTATAGAGGAGGAAACTGAGGCTCAGAATAATTAAATCCCTTGTTCAAGGTCAAATATAGAATAGAGGTGGGATTCAAACACATGTCCTTTGACAGCAAATTTAGCATTTTTTTCCTATACCATCACAATGGTCACGGCATTTAAACTCTGTGTCTTCACAACTCAGTATGTGATGCAATGCTGTGTCAGCCAAAATTTTTTTTATTATTTTTTTATTAAAACTTTTTATTTGCAAAACATATATATGGGTAATTCTTCAACATTAACCCTTACAGAAACGACCAGCAGGATGATTTCAGAGAGGCCTGGAGAGACTTGCATGAACTGATGCTCAGTGAAGTGAGCAGAACCAGGAGATCATTATTCACGGCAACAACAATACTATATGAGGATCAGTTCTAATGGACATGACTCTCTTCAACAATGAAATGCTTCAAACCAATTCCAATTATTCAGTGAAGAAGGCCATATACACCCAGAGAGAGGGATGTGAAATGTGGACCACAACATAACATTTTCATGTTCTTTATTGAGGTTTGCTTGCATTGTATTTCCTTTATCAGATTATTCTTTCTTGTAGATAAGATTTCTCCTGAACAAAAAATGATGCAATAACTATACATATATTCGATTTCTTAAGTATTCTAACATAATTATCATGTAGTGGATATCCTGCCATCTAGGGGAGGGGTGGGGAGTAGGGGGGAAAAATTTGTAATAGAAAGCTTTGTAAGGGTTAATGTTTAGGAATTACCCATACATATGTTTTCCAGATAAAAAGTATTAATAAATTAAAAAAAAAAAACAAAAAACAAAACATTAACCCTTACAAAGTGTTCTATTACAAATTTTTCCCCCCTAAACCCCATTCCTCCCCTAGATGGTAGGATATCCACTACATGTTAATTATGTTAAAATACTTGACAAATAGAATATATGTATACATATTTCCACACTTATCATTTTTGTGCAAGAAAAATTGTCTTTATGTTATGTTGTGGTCCACATTTCACATCCCTCTCTCTGGGTGTATATGGCTTTCTTCACCGAACAATTGGAACTGGTTTGAAACATTTCATTGTTGAAGAGAGCCATGTCCATCAGAAATCCATCAGGAAAAGACATTAAGACAACTCTGAGGTACCACTACACACCTGTCAGATTGGCTAAAATGACAGGAAAAGATAATGATGAATGCTGGAGGGGATGTGGGAAAACTGGGACACTGATACATTGTTGGTGGAATTGTGAACAGATCCAACCATTCTGGAGAGCAATTTGGAGCTATGCTCAAAAAGTTATCAAACTGTGCATACCCTTTGACCCAGCAGCATTTCTACTGGGCTTATATCCCAAAGAGATCTTAAAGGAGGGAAAGGGCCCCACATGTGCAAGAATGTTTGTGGCAGCCCTTTTTGTAGTGGCTAGAAACTGGAAACTGAATGTATGCCCATCAATTGGAGAATGGCTGAATAAATTGTGGTATATGAATGTTATGGAATATCATTGTTCTATAAGAAACGACCAGCAGGATGATTTTAGAGAAGCCTGGAGAGACTTACATGAACTAATGCTGAGTGAAAGGAGCAGAACCAGGAGATCATTATACATGGCAACAACAAGACTCTATGATGATCAATTCTGATGGACATGGCTCTCTTCAACAATGAAATGTTTCAAACCAGTTCCAATTGTTCAGTGAAGAAAGCCATATACACCCAGAGAGAGGGATGTGAAATGTGGACCACAACATAACATTTCCATGCTCTCTATTGATGTTTGCTTGCATTGTTTCCTTTCTCTGATTTTTCTTTCTTGTAGATAAGATTTTTCTTGCACAACAATGATAAGTGTAGAAATATGTATACATATATTCAATTTGTCAAGTATTTTAACATAATTAACATGTAGTGGATATCCTGCCATCTAGGGGAAGGGTGGGGACTAGGGGAAAAAATTTGTAACAGAAAGCTTTGTAAGGGTTAATGTTTAAGAATTACCCATACATATGTTTTGCAAATAAAAAGTTTTAATAAAAAAAATTTTAAAAAATGAAACATTTCATTGTTGAAGAGAGCCATGTCCATCAGAATTGATCATCATATAGTATTGTTGTTGCCGTGTATAATGATCTCCTGGTTCTGCTCATTTCGCTCAGCATCAGTTCATGCAAGTCTCTCCAGTCAGCCAAAATTTTTACTGTTGTTATTGAATTGTTCAGTTGTGTCGAACTCTTTGTGACCTCCATTTGGGTTTTTTGGGCAAGGGCATTGGAGTGATTTGCCATTTCCTTCTCCAGTTTATTTTACACATGAGGAAACTAAAGCAAAGGGGTTAAATGACTTGCTCGGGGTCACACAGCGGGTAAGTGTTTGAGACTAGATTTGAACTCAGTTCTCCTAACTCGATGCCCAATGCCACCAAGCTGCCTTTTTCTAGCTGAGGATCTCACCTCCTAAGTTCTTGAGAAAATAAAGGTCACTTGGTGTGAGCACTTTCACTTCTCCTACTCTAAGCCATATCTCCAAATGCCTGGACTTTATCTTCAGTTCCCTCCTCTTTAGTGCCACAGAACCTGCCAAGACCAAGGCCCTCGGTATGTCTGCAGCCTCTGGCTTCTCCAGAAAGGTCCCCCCACCATCTT
This sequence comes from Myrmecobius fasciatus, assembly GCA_023553655.1. Classification (NCBI taxonomy): domain Eukaryota; kingdom Metazoa; phylum Chordata; class Mammalia; order Dasyuromorphia; family Myrmecobiidae; genus Myrmecobius; species Myrmecobius fasciatus. Next base: position 492,928 of record JAJPUD010001082.1, on the reverse strand, counting down.
TTATTGAAACAAAAAAGCGTGTCCTCTAGGCCGCTGACCACCACACAGATCTACCAGATGTTACACAATATACTTCTTGTCATCAGGCTGACACTCAACTAGGAGTAACTATTCTTTGGATCCAGACATCCAACTGAACTCATCCATACTTAAAGAAAAAAATCACAGTGAGTTATTTTCCACTGAGATCTGCACAGAGGCAGACTCTGGAGGATCCTGGATACGCATAGGCGGTACGCTTCCAGGAATACTACGGTGCAGAGAGAGGCAGGGCATTGAGGCAAGAGGAGGTCTCGGATCCAATCTGGGGTACAAGTACAACACCCACGTTCCCGTCACACATCCAGAGCAGACTGAGGAAGAGACTTGTTTTCAGGGGTGGCAATTCAGAACAAGAAGAGTCAGTGTGTTCTAGGTGGGGTATGGGGAAGAACAAGGTCAGAAACAAACAGAGCCTGTGTAGCTCAGACCACAGGAGGAGAGAGAGTGGGGGCCTCAGTTCTAGCTGCTAGCCAAACCTGAAGAGGAATAACAAAGGTAGGAGTCTGCAGTTTTGGCATTCTGAACCTAGAAAGTTGCTCATGGTATTGATAAGGGAAAAGTCCAACAGCAATCTGCTGGGTTGAAGAATGGCAAAGCTCAGGCCAGGAGGAGTGGTATTCATACTCTGCCTTAAATTAAACTGCTTTGAGAACACTGAAAGTTTACAGTCTCCAGTCTGAGCTATCTCTAAAATTCAGGAATTATACGATACTCACTACTTCAAGAAAACAGCAACAGGAATAGTCCAGACCTTCCCTCCAGAAATATGAAAAGCCTAGACCTAAAATTAAATTTGAAGCCAGAAAGCAGTTTAGATGACTGAGCAAACAAAAAAGAATCCCAATCTAAAAAGTTATTATAGTGAGGAATGCTAAAGGTACCAAGAAAAAAGTAACTACAAAATATCTACAATGAAAGCCACAAAAAAAAAAAAAAAAAAAAAAAAAATCCCCCAAAACAGACAACAGAGTTTAGGTACAAATTTAATTAGGATTCCTGAGATGAAGCAAGAGTTGAAAAACAAAACAATTAAAGGACATTTATAAATAAGGAGAGGATTACAGGGGAAAAAATGGAAAAGAAATGAGAGTTATGGTAGAACGAATTAGAAATGAGAGTTATGGCAGAATGAATTGGAAAGAGAGTTAATAGCTTGGCAGAAGTACAAAAGTTTGGCCAAGTATCAAACTCCCAGAAAATTAGATGGACAAAATAGAAGTTAAAGACTCCATAAAAAACAAAAAATATCAAAAAACAAATCAAAAGGCTGAAAAAAAAAAAGAAAGTACAAGGTATCTCATAACAAAAACAAGTGCAATGGAAAACAGATTTATGAGGAAAAATATAAAAATTATTAGATTATCTGAAAGCCATGACCAAAAAATGACATTCTAATTCAAGAAATATTGGGAAAAAACCTGCCCAAATGGAAGGTAAAATGGAAATTGAAAGAATTCACTTATCATCTAAAGAAATAATAACAAAAGTAAAAATTCCCAGGAACTTTATAGACAAAATTCAGGTTTGCCAGGTTAAAGAAAAAATACTTTAAGGACCAGAAAAAAAAAGCAATTCCAAGTGTCACAGTTGGGATCAGACACAATTTAGTAGGCAATGTTATAAATAAGCAGTAAACTTGGAACATTATATTCCAAAAGGTAAAGAATATGGGCTTAGAAAAAAAATTATCTAGCAAAATTAAATGCACTGAATGCATATAGCATATAGGGGGAAAATGGACCTTTCATGAAATAGTGGATTTCCTGATGAAAAGACCAGAGTAACAAAGATATGAAATTTAAACACAGTAGTTAAACATAAAAAGGAAATGCAAATGAACAATGATAGAGAACAAGGATAAACTGATTATATTCTAATATATAGAGATGATATACATATCCCTTCTGAATATTATAATCATGAAAGTTCATGGAGGAACTCCAGAAAAGTCCTGGGATCAAGTTTTATCATGTTCTGATGATCTTGAGAAAAATGAGAGGAAAGAGAAATACAATGAGTATGAGTGGCTTGGGTGAAGAGAGGGAAAAGAACATTAGGGAAAATAAACATATAATTAGGATATACAAATAGACATCTATGGAGGATTTCAGGAAGACTGCAGAGTAGGTCAGAAAATTCAAATCCAGATATCCCCCACAAATGAGACAAAATAGTACCTAAAGTATTAAGCAGTTAAAAATAAATAGCAGTTGGGGCAGAATAACGGTCCTCTGCACAACTGGAGAAAATCTGAAGAAAGAACAAATGACTGAGGCGTGCTCCGTAAAATCCACGTTAGTTCCACTGAAACAACAAGCAGGTAGCCTTGGGGTTAGCAAAATTGGGACGTAGCTTTGGTCCCAGCCACAACAACTTTCACTTCCTAGACTGTAGGGAATCTGTCTCTGAGTTGGGAAATATGGAATGCCAGACCCAGTTGTGCTAGAGATTTAGAACTAGATCAGAAGGAACCAGTATGAGTGCAAGAAACAGTGGGGCAGGAATGCTGCTGGTTGCTAACATTTACAAGGAAGAAGTTCTTAGTTTTGAGTTCCAGGTCAGAAGGGAGAACTAAAGTAGGACCTGAGGTCAGAAGCACCATTTCCCCACTCTCCCAACTTACACTAATAAACTCCTATTTTAAAAAAACGAACAGGCAAAAGTGAAAGAATCCAACCACAAAACAGCCCTTCCTTCCCTTCCCTTCCCTTCCCTTCCCTTCCCTTCCCTTCCCTTCCCTTCCCTTCCCTTCCCTTCTCTTCCCTTCCCCCTCCCTTCCCCCTCCCTCTGTCCACATAGGGTAACTACATAACCATGGATGTTTTAAGAAGGGTATGTATGGGAATGGAAGGGCAGGAAAGAGTGATGAATGGGAGAGAATAAGGGAGGGATCCTTGGGCTGAGGTGGGAGGAAGTTAAATAGGTAAGCTAGCAGGAGAAGTAGAAGAATCAGCAGGGATAGGAAACAAGAGGTATAGACCAACACAATAATAATGATGAGGAGTAGAATTTATTAGGAAAAAAAGCAGGGGTAGTAATGATTAATCTCAAAGTTAAAGTTAAAATAGATTCAATCAAAAAGAGAAAAATGGGAAAAGTATATTATATGTCAGTAATGCTAATATTGTTTTAGAGTATTCAAAACAAGTAGAAATCGTAAAGTTGGGATATTGCTGTGGCATAGGAAATAAATTGGTGGATTTAGAAAAATATGGAAAGAGTTGGAACTAAGAAGAATGATGGTATCCAACTTCAAATGTAGCACAATCTGATACAGATGCATATAAATGTATATGTGTATATACATGTATGATTATAGGTATTTATATACATGCATGTATGTATGTGTGTAAACACATACATAAATATATCTATGTTTAATTGTAGCCTGCTTGGGAGGAGGTGGGGGGAACGAAGGGGGAAAAAGAATAAAGTAAAAAATACACAGGAGAGAACAAAAGAAAATCTACAAGAAAGCAAAGATGGACAATTTTGAAATAGAAATTCACTGTTCAATATTTTGAATTCTCTCATGTTCTACTGTGTGCACATGACAAAGTTTTTTCTTTTTGTTTTTCTTTTCTATTTTGGATTTAAATTTTAAATTAATAAATATATTTTTAAAAAAACAAGCCAATTAGACATGTATATAAAGAAGGAAGAGGAGGTGCAAGGGAGAAGAGTTGACATTTGAGAATCATTTTCATCTCAACTGGCCAAGAGAGGGAAAAATTCATGCTCACAGGGTTGGGTACAGAAAAATGTATTTTATTCAAAAGGAAATTAGTAGGAAAGAAGGGGGATAAGGGAAAAAGGTAGATGGAGGGTAAAATTAGGAGACAGATTAGTCCTAAGCAAAATAAATTCTGATAAATTCTAACAAAAGATGTACAAAATATTTATAGTTCTTTTTGAGGTAGCAAAGGATAAGAATCTGAAAAAGTATGTATAAACTTAGCAACAGTTGAATAAGTTATGACATATAAATGTGATGTAATAGCATTGTACCGTAAGACATGATAAAAGACATAGTTTCAAAGAAACTTGGGAAGAAATGATGTATGAAATGATGCAGTGGAGTTAATGAAACCAGGAAAACAATATAATAAATAAAAACCACTTTGAAGAGTTAGAAACTTTGATCAGTGTATAACTAATCCAGAAGACTAATGATGAAAAAATGATGCCAACCTAGTGAAAGATTCAGAATACAGAATTAGATATATTATTTTTTTTGATATAGTCAAAGAGGAAAATTTGTTTTATTCAACTATTCATGTTTGTAATAGGAATTTTGTTTTTCTTACATTCCCAATATGAGTAGGTGGAAGTTGGAGTGGAAAGAGGAAGGATTTTTGCTGATTCAAAAAAATACAATATATTTTTTTAAAAAAATCATTGACAGCAGCTTACTAATAATAAGATCTCTTAAGTTTTTGCCTAGACCTAGTAACTTGAACTCACTGAAGGCAACTTGATGTTCCTAAACATTTCTTCTTTTATCTTGGATTTTTACCATTTGCTAATCTTTATTTTTCAATGATTTCTATTCTAAAGATCATTCTTGGAACAAAAGAAAGTAGCAAAATAAGAAAAGTTAAGAAGATCAGCTTTCTCATTTACTTCTTAGTAATATTAATTTAGATTCAGAGATGAAGTGACTTGGCTAAGCAGAATTGAATTTAAAGCCCAGATCTTACAAAACCCAGATTAATTTGTTCCCTATTACCAACTGTGCCATTACTTCTAAATTTGAAAAATTAACCACTGATGATACAGTAACACTGATAATAAATATTTACAAAGTGTCTAGAAGGTACAGAATACTCTGGTAGGTGCTAGGGCAGATAAGATTTCTATAATACAGATTCGCTAAAATGAACTGAATAGATCTAGACCCTGACTCCTATGAGCAAATATGTATATTTGATGACAGAATATTGATATTTAAAATGAATGCAAATAAAAGTACTAAAGTATATTTTTCGAGACAGTAGATTACTTCCAAGATTCTCTAATTCACTGATGGATCTGTGAACTCTCAGATGTGAGAACTCTTTAATAATCTACACTTCAACTTCTTTATGCCCTCCAATCCCATAAAATTTTCCTCTATGTTTTTCTGACATTCTCCAAGTTGAATGAAGTTAAATCAAAAATCATTTATTAAGTACTACAGGGAGTATTCATCACATGATGATAGTTCTGTTGATATGGAAAAGCTATCGGGGAACAGTAGATTACTACTACTTCAATTGACTTTCATGATTATAATACTTGCTAATTAAAATGTAATATCTTCATTCTAATTGGAAAGGATTCTGGTGATAAATGCCATTATTTTCAAAGTTAAATTATATCAATATAATAATGAATAGCATAGCTGATATTAGAAAGTAAATATTAAAACTTTTTTACATCTTAGGAATCTTTAAAAGATATTATTGTCATGATGGTGATAAAGTGGTGCTATTTGTTACAAAAATGCTTAACTTTATGATCCTATTGTACTCTCTATTTGGCTATGTTGAGAAGTAGCAGATGGGAAAATCATTTATACTCTGATCCTAGTCATAACTTCTTCAGAGCTGAGTACAGAAAGGTATATACTTTATTCAAGGAGAAACAGGCTTCTACAATGAACTCTTGGGTCAAAGTCAACAGAATTACCTTAGGTAAAATAAAAGCTGAAAAACCTCTCAAAGGCTCAATGGTCCAGATGACACCATTTGTGCCAAATATAGAATATTTTTCTTAGTTCTTTCTTTTATGTATTCTAACTTTTATCTGTTTCCATTCCATTCTTTCTTGTCAAATACTTTCTTGCATAAAGCATATATTTGAAAGGCAGAATCTTCATTACATGCCTAAAACTAATCTTTAGTTCTGTAGATATTTAAAGTCACATACTTAAGGCACTTCCATGTTTGAACATGAAGCATGAATGGTGACAAGACAGTTTATTAGAGGCTTTAAAAATTCAAAATTTCCACTGAATTTCCTGTGAAGTACTGGCATGGTTGAAAAAATTTAATGGTTTATTGCCTTTTTGGTGTTCTTCTTCTGCTCTGAGGTAATTAAAATGTATTATCTCCCTCAATCACAAGATAATATTCAGCAGGAAAATAAACCATCTTTGACACGAACAGGAACTAACCCAAATCCTGACAGAGGTGTGAGAGCTCACTATTTCTAGCCAAGTCTTTCCCCTTTTAGGGAAGGACATAAGGTAAAATACTTAATTTCTTTTCCAGGTTTCAATTTCAAGGTATTTCCTCCCATCCTCTTTACCATTTATGGCAACACATGAGTGAACATTTTATTAGTGACCTCTGTTTATTGCTTGGTTACAAGTAATCTATGCAGGTGTCTCTGAAGAGAAACAAAATATATGTCAGAAGTGTGATCTCTATAATAACCGGTTGCATCAGGCAGCACACATCAAAGCACAAAGTTTTAGAATTATCATAGTCATGTGCATCAATATTTGTCTATAATGAAGTTCTATTCAAAGTAATTTTAGGGTTAATTTCCATGATTTCTAAGGTGATAAAAATTCACACATATTCTAAGATGAGAGATGGTGTGATATAACAGATAGTCAGGTTTATAGTCTGGAAAACCTGGGTTCAGGTTTGTACTAGAGCTGAATGATCTAGAGTTAAATCATATAATCTCTCCATTCTCCCTTATATCAGAATTATTGATATACTTATCTATATTGTCTATGAGATTTTAGTTGGAGAAGAACCCCAACATCTTGATGTCTGATATCTTATCCTTGACCTTCAGAAACTTTCTAAGACATTTCAAACAGGCTCACTTTTCTAGCATGGCGTTGGTGTACTGTTCAGGTTTTATAAATGTATAACAATGAGGTCAGCACAACAGCTCAGTAGACTTTCAATCTGGTAATCAACTGAATACCTCTCCTCTCTCATATTTCCTTTAGAGCCTCTCAAACACTAAGCCAATGCCGGCAAAACATAATTCAGCCTTATTATCAATGTGGATATCCCTGGAAAATATATGGTCAAGGTAAATGAACTTATTCACAGCATTCAAATTTTCTCCATATGCTGTAACTGATATTTCCATGTATGGATTAGCTTGATGGCATGCCTGTGTTTTCTTGGTGTTAAGCCAAAATTAGCACAAGCAGCAGAGAACTGATCCATACTTTGTTGAAGCTCATTTTCAGAGGTTGCACTGAGTGCACAATCATCTGCAAACAAATTCATACAGCAACTTTAATCATGTCCTTCACTTTAGTTTTGATTTGTATTTTTTTCCAAGTTAAAGATTTACCATCAGTACCAGTGCCATGCCAGGAAACTGAATTGTTTCCATTTGAATTATCTTAAGAAGATTATGAAGATCATCTGGCAGGATAAGATACCAGACACTGAGGTCTTTTCTTGAATTAAACTGCCAAGTATCCTAACTCTACTACAGACAGCACAACTCCATTGGGCTGGCCACATACTTCAATACCAAAAGTACACTTGCCAAAAAAAACCTATTTTATGGAAAGCTCATATAGGGCAAGTGCTCACAAGTGGACAGAAAAGGAAGTGCAAGGACTTTCTTAAGAACTTTAGAATGATTGCACAACATGGAAGACACTGGCACAGGACCACCCATATGGGCCCTCATTAGAGATGTTATGCCCTATGAGCAAAACAAAATCACAGTACCTCAGAAGAAACATGAAATGCACTTAAGTCAGAGAATCTGCCCAAAATGTTCACAAAGACTATCCCCGATCTATGGCATTTGAGCTCATCTTGTTCTGACAGGCCACAGTCAGGCACACTGTAACTTGACTGTAACTTAGTGATGTCCTTTTGAAGATCGAAGAACACCAACCAACCACCCAATCTATGAGACTCTAAATGCAAAGCTGTTATCCTAATTTCCTTTTGTACATCTTGTACTACCTAGCACAGCACTTTGTATGTAGTAAGGATTCAATAATTAAATGAAATAATTTAGGTATTTTCTTAACTTTAGTGGTTTCTTTAGACCTTGTATCACCCACAACTCTACTTCACTGTGAGTCTGATACATGAACAATAGCAAAGAACTATAAAAGGATAAACTAGTTACATTCAAATATGGGGAGATGACATACACATATGTCTCTCTGAACCCTATCATTATTAGCGTTTATAGAGAGAATTCAATTAGACAAGTGAGAGTGGTTCTGGTATTTCTTGATGATCTTAAGAAAATTATCAAATGAGTTAGGAAGAGGAATACACTGATTACTAGAAGAAGGAAAAGTAAATAAAGTGAAAATTATCTCATTTAATCGGAGGACACCAGTAGATATCTATGCAGATAATGAAGAGGGGATGTGTGGTAGCAGCATAATAACTAATCAGGATTCCTGAGGTCTAATGATGAAACCTGCTACCTAACTCCTGATAGAAAAATGAAGGATATAGAATGTAGACAAATATTTTTAGCTCATGGCCAATGTGGAAATTTGTTTTCATTCACTATTGTATTTCATTCATTACATTCAATCATTTTTGTTATTCTCAATTGTTTTATTCTTAAGAGAACAATGGGTGGAGGGGATGAGTGACAAGGTAGAACTTGGTTGCTTCAAATAAATAACTTATTTAAAAAAAATTTCTGACTTGTGAAATTTCAAGTCACTCTATGTAGATTAAATGTCAATATTTTCAAAAGCTAAGGAAGAGTATGAAGTATGTTCCACAAAAGGTACAAACTATTTCTCTCCGGTGTGGAGGTATTTTCTAAAAACATGGAATTGCTTATGTTATTACCTTCACTGATTTTGGGTTTTCAGCTGAAGCACAAGAATGACAAAGCATCTTCTACTAAGTACAATCATCCACATCAGGTCTAAAAATTGATTTTTGTTCTCTTTCTGAAATGTAGGTAGATAAAAATGAAATTGGGTTGTGTAGTACAATGTGTGATAGATACATGGAAGTGAGGTGGAAAGGAAAGAGATGTTGAAGCTTTCTAACCATTAGACTTAACATTTTTAGTGGGGTGCCTTGTATTAGCCAATATAAAAAACGTGGCTATCCTTTAACAATTGCCAGTTATGTCCTTTAATTACAAAAACAGCCTTTGTATTATTCTAGACATTTTATTTGCCCTATTTTAAGTTACTTATGTACTCTCTCAACTAGGCTTTATTCTATAGCTTTAGTATTACTAGCCTATGTAATATTTTGTATCTGAAAACCAATTAACAAGTCAAATAATGGGGTCAAAAAAGTAAAAGTGCAGCTACAGAATTGAATGAAAACGAAATTGTAATATAGCTGAACACAAAATAGTATTTTCTGAAGGCAAAGCCAAATAGCTATTAGTCTGTACTTGTGATTTTTCAGCCTCTCAAAGCCCACTTTTCATAATTTCAGGAAAAAAAAAATCTTCTGTCCAAATTTCCCTTATTTTATATAGATGGAAGAGAAAGAAACACATTATGTTTAAATATGCAGTAAAATACCTAGAGGTTACAAGCAAGAATTTAAAAAGGCAGCATGACCACCTACCTAGATAGATAAAAAGCCCCAAATGTCCTTTTCCTCTCTATTCTCAAGCTGTACCATGTATTTTTTTTTTCATCCCATTACTTGACTCTTCCATATGCCACTGATAATTCTTCTTTAAAAAAGGCCACCTTCTGAGCACAAGATGGAAGTACTGACAAATGAACCTATTAAAAGACAGCTCTTACAACCAGGATAGGACTAAGTTGTACACAAAAGGGACAGTATGAGTTACTTTCTGGGGTCAGAGAAATGGCATTCCCTATTAGCTCAGCTAAAACTACAGTAATTCACTTTTTAGCCTACAAAAGGCTCCAAAGCAGGTATTTAAAAACCAAACAATAAACAAAACAAACAAACAAAAAACAGTAATATAAACCAGAACTCGAGGCAGAAAATAGTACACTGAATAATTTCTAAACTCTGTTAAAAGAATTTTAAAAAGAAATCAGCTGGTGGCCCTTTAGAAAATATTGAATTAAGCCTTCTAAATTTTTTTTTAAGATGGAATAAGGAAACTGAGGAATATAGGAAAGTAAACTAAGGTCATTAAAAGCTTGAAGTGGTAAATTCTCAAGTTAATAGGCCATCAAGATCATTATGGTTTTCCTACCGACTCAGTCAGACCTTCCATCCCCCACTTCTTATCCCTCAAAGGAAAGACAGCTAGATTCTAATTCCAGGAAATGGTATGTAACAATCTTGAAAGGATTGGAGACAATTCAGGAATGTGTTGATCCCTCTCTCAATTAAAAAATGTGTGTGTGTGTATGTGTGTGTGTGTATAAAATTTTCTAATTAAAAAATGCTATAGTTCCTTTTGTGGGAATTTTATCCTTTCCCCCCTTAGGATGTTAGTGCCTCCCTCTTAGAAATAATTTTGTATATAATTTTCTAATATAGGCTATTTTTCACAATAGAATATAAGTTCCTGAAGGGCAGGAACAACTTTATTTATGACGTTATATCAACATTTCCCAGCATATAATTGATACTTAATATCCGCTATTTGAATGAAAGAGTGGTATCCAGAAAAGGGGCAGAAAACTTAAAAGAGGTTGGGATAAAGCAATCACTTCAATTTCCGGGGTTGGAGAGAGAATTGAAATAGAGTTGCAAATGACTTCTACAAGCCTGTCCACTCACTCACTCATACACATTCCATTTTCATTCAGTTGAAGTGGGTAGGAGAATAACTAATTACACAACTTGAAAATTTCATAGCTTCTCTAAAAACACTGGAAAACTATGAGTGAAATTTTTTTCTACATACATATATATATATATACATACAAATGGTAAAAAGAAAATAGGGTAGGTAAAATACTATTTTCCTTGGAATACAACATGCTGATCATGCTACTAAAAATATAATGCAGAATATATTTAACCCCACTTATTTGTAATGTCAGATAATTTCCATTCTTCTTAAATACCTGATGTATACTGAAAAAGTCAAAAGTATTTTGAAGCATACATGGTTCTCTTCTTTCCTTATGTATTTTTAAAAGAATACTGTTCAAAATAAAATCATAGGTTAAGAAAGATGATAGTTACATGATCTATATTCAGCATAAATCCTTAAATTGGCTTTACTATATTCAAACAAACCAAAGAAGAGAAAAAAAGAAAAAAACTACTGAAATGAGCAATTAAATAGCTAAAGTATACCATTTACTTTGCAAAAAGAATCCAGGGATAGTTACAGAATTTATGACATAAGCAAAAGCAATATCTTAAAATAGAGAATTTTATTCAAGTGCATTTTATAGTAGATTTTTTTTTTGTGATTAATAGAAGAAGAGAGACAACTACTAAAGAATCTTTGCCTTAAAAAAAGTTGCTAAAAAGCAGTTTTCTTTTCTGTATGTAGACATGTCCTGCAATTGCAATGCAAAACTTCCATACTACACCAGCTCAAAATTAAAATTTTGGGCAGGCATTCAACTTACATGATTATGTCCATTTTTTGCTGAGCATGGGAAACGAATGTTTGAAAGTTATTTACTGAAGATATTCCCACAGTATTCTTACTAGTTTATTTCCAAAAGAGGCCCTGTCCCTGTGTACGATCTAAGTGAAAACTGTACCATGTTTCTTATATTGTATCACAGAAGTTTCAGCAATGTAACAAAATCATGTTTTTTAAAAACAGACTTTTCTTAAGGTCAGGACACAGCAATTTTCCAAAGGTGAATTTTAAGCAATAGGACAATAAGCCAAACAATTTTCCCAAATAAGAACCTCAATCCCAGAATGATTTATGAGCACATTTCAAATGAAGCTAAAATGCAGAATAACCATATGGCAATTATTTTAATTATAGCTTCCTAAATGTCTGGCACAAATGATGATAGTGCAACACAAATCAGGTAATAGTGGTTACCTCTGTGGTCTTGTTTGAAGGTTTCAGTCCAATCATATTTACTACTATTAACTGATGGAGGAGCTGAACTTGAGCCACACTTAGGAAGAAATCCAGACTTGTGGTTATGTTCACTTCCAAGGAATGGCCACACACTAAAATCTCCTATGGGAGAAGAAGTCAAAAACCAGATAAAATAGACATAGAAAATAACTTACATTGCAAGATAACAAGATTATCATTACTTTTTATCTGTCATTTATTAGCTTGATGAAAAGCTTGATGAGACTACAATTTCTTTATTTAGTGCAGAAGAGAGTCATTTACACATGAGAGAAAGGAAGAAATTCTGGAATTCTGGCTAAAATGTAGAGAATATATAATCAACCAATAAGAAATGACTTTAATATACAAAATCTCCTTCTGCTTTTTCATATTTGAAACTAATATTACTATATTTTTCACCTTATTACTCAGGAAACAGAATAGGACTCTGAAGCAAATTTTGCTTCAAAAGAAAGATTCCATATGATTTATAATGAAATGCTGTGTTGAAGCCAAGGGTAGTGAGGATAATTAATTTCATTTCTCCTTTAAACTGCTAAGACCTTGAGCAATTGTAGGTGGTCTACTACTTAATTGGTGCAACACAACATAACTGAGCTTTTGACCATTCACTGTTGGAAAACAATGCTGAGATGGAAAACAGAAATGAAGAACAAACAGTTCAGCAACTCCCCTTTAATAAGCCCAAGCAGTGCTTCTTATCAGGAACTGTAAGTGGATAATGTTCAGTTATCTGCAGACCTGGGAGACAGTTTCAGTGTCTTTCAAGGGATTGTATTCAAGGATATAATGATGGGCCAAAGTACTAATCCTAAAGAAGTATATGACTAATATGATTATAACTTTTGCTTCTACTTCCTCCTAATAATTCGTCTACACTGAATTCAAGAATTACCTAAAGTTCTCCCTTTTAGTAAGATGTATTTTTCATTCCTCAGACAAAGATGATGTCCTACCCCCTAAAATTTTCTGGAACATTTTACATCCATCTTTCCTCTCCTCTGATCTTATTCTCTACCATGTGTCATATTTACCCATGTATATATCATAATTTCTTATGAGATTATAAGCTCTTTTAGGGATTGCATGATTTTTCATCTGTAAGTCTTCATCACATTTCACAGTGTTTTATACATAGTAATCACTTAATGTATAAATGCTTAAATTAGAAGAGGGTTATGAGAGTATAAAACTTTTAGTGTAATTGAACTTATGCAATTATAATTTCCTTTGCCAAGACTTCCTGGATTCTTCCCTCCTCAAATTTTTAGTGCTCTTTTACTCCTCAAATATTCCTACAGCTAGTTTGATTTCTTTTTGTACCTCTTTGCTCTCTATATCTTATTTTTTATGTCATAATTTTCCAACAGAATTTAAACTTCTTCCAGATACAGATAACTTAATTTTTATCATTTTACTTCATTAATCAGTTCAGCGTCTTATGCATAGTAAGTCTTTAATAAATGATTCATGAATTGAATTTATGGAATCAGATAAAAAGGAAACTCATACTAACAGTTTCAATAGTCTACTAAGAGATTTAAACAACATACTGCCATAACTTTTTTTTTTATTTCATCAATTCTATTTAGCTTTTTGCTGAGGCAATTGAGGTTAAGTGACTTGCCTCACTTTTTGTTTAGCTTTAATAAAACACACAGCTAGGGTCACACAGCTAGGGAATGTTAAGTGTCTGAGACCAAATTTGAACTCAGGTCCTCCTGACTTCAGGGCTGGTGCTCTATCCACTGCGCCACCTAGCTGCCCCAGTGTCATAACTTTTTAAGAGACTCAGACCTAGACCACATCATTACTGCAACAGAAAGAAACAATACAGAAGAACTTACTAGATTTGAACTTTAGTCTTCCCTTGGTAAATAAAGTCATGTGTCAAGAGACTGATGCTTCCTGTGCTTCTGTTTTTTCATCTACAAAAATGGGCATAATGATGCCTCTCTACTCTTTCTCAAAGAAGTATGAATAAAGATAAGAAAAGATTATGTATTTGAAAATGCTTTGAAGAAAACAGAGTTAATAGTTTTCATTGCTTGTGTAAAATGTTTTATAGATAATATTTTTCCTATAATGAATTTTACTTATAATATGAATAATTAATCTGTAATGTAGTCAATAAGCCTTTGCAATTTCATTAAATTTAATATCCACTTACTAAATGTCTATTAGCCTCACATTTCACTAGGTACTAGAGATGGTTAAGACATAAATCAAAAAAGTCTCTACCCATAAGATATTTATATTCTACTGTGGGGGAAGCAATATATAAATGATAAACAAAAATATATAAAAATTATTTGACATGCAGATTATAATTTTGGCATGCTGTTATTTAGTAATTTTTTAGTCATGTCTATGACTCGTTTTTGTCAGTTTTCTTGGAAAAATACTGGAATCATTTTTGCCATTTCTTTTTTCAGCTCATTTTACAGATGAAAAAATTGAGACAAACAGGTTTAAGAGATTTGACCAGAGTCAAACAATTAGGAAATGTCTAAGACCAAATTTGAAATCATAGACATGAGTCTCCTTGATTCTAGGCCCAGCAATCTATCCACCATGCCAACTGACTTTCTATGCTCCTTGACCTAGTATCATTTAATTTTAAGTTATATACTAACCTCTGTATGCAGGTTTTCTGGTGAAATGATTTTGGTGAAAATGATTGCAGGTGCTCCAGTTATTCGGACAGTAAAATCAGTCAAAATTGGAGTTAAAATTGCTCTCCTTTCCTGATGTCTCTGTATACTGAAAAAAAAAAAGTAAATATAATTAAATGTCCATAACACTTTTTTTTCTTTTCTTTTCTTTTTTTTATTAAAGCTTTTTATTTGAAAAACATATGTATGGGTAATTCTTCAACATTGACCCTTATACAGCTTTCTGTTACAAATTTTTCCCCTTAGTCACCACCCCTTCCTTAGATGGCAGGAAATCCACTACATGTTAATTATGTTAAAATACTTGACAAATCGAATATATGTATACATACTTCCACCCTTATCATTGTTGTGCAAGAAAAATCGTGTCTACAAGAAAAAAATCTGAGAAAGGAAACACAATGCAAGCAAACATCAATAGAGAGCATGAAAATGTTATGTTGTGGTCCACATTTCACGTCCCTCTCTCTGGGTGTATATGGCTTTCTTCACTGAACAATTAGAACTGGTTTGAAACATTTCATTTTTGAAGAGAGCCATGTCCATCAGAATTGATCATCATATAGTATTGTTGTTGCTGTGTATAATGATCTCCTGGTTATGCTCATTTCACTTAGTATCAGCTCATGTAGATCTCTCCAGGCTTCTCTGAAATCATCCTGCTGGTCGTTTCTTATAGAACAATGATATTCCATAACATTCATAGGCCATAATTTGTTCAGCCATTCTCCAATTGATGGGCATCCCTTCAGTTTCCAGTTTCTAGCCACTACAAAAAGGGCTGCCACAAACATTCTGGCACATGAGGAGCCCTTTCCCTCCTTTAAGATCTCTTTGGGATATAGGCCCAATAGAAACGCTGCTGGGTCAGAGGGTATGCACAGTTTGATAACTTTTTGAGCATAGCTCCAAATTGCTCTCCAGAATGGTTGGATCCGTTCACAGTTCCACCAACAATGTATCAGCCCATACCACTTTTCTTCAGTTAATTTTTATTAAAGCTAAACAAATAATTAACAGTACATATTTACACACATATATAACCATTTTTGTAAAATCAATCCTTCCTTATTGTAGTAGAATAGATATTATATTTCCATATTTCAGACAGAGAAACTAAGCTTCATAGAATTAAGTGACTTGCTGAATCACAGAGCTGATAAGTGTGGGAGCCAGAATTTGAACATGGGTTTTCTAATTGTAAGTTTCCTATACTTTATCATACTGCCTATAAAATAATCCAGTTTAACATAATGAATTCAATATACTCTTTACTATAAGGCAAACAACCAATTACATAAAATAATGTGCTAAGCATTAGGGGAGTCATATAGTTTAAAATTAAAACATAGTAAGGGAGGTAGAGTCAAGATGATGGGGTAGAGAACAAGCTATCACAGATTCCTCTCCAAAAAACTATAAAATATTCCCTTGAATCTAATTCCAGAGTGGCAAAACCAACAAAAGGTCAGTTGAAATAACTATAATTTAGAAGTTGGCAGGAAAGGTCTAACTCCATCAGGGGTGGTCAAGCTTGGAGATCATGCAGTCCCAGTCCACACTGCAGGCTCAACTGTGAGACTTGGAGATGACTACACTAGCAATAGTTGTATAGGAGCTCTAAGATCATGGATGGTGTAGGAGCTGGATAATTGGTTGAAAGGAGATTATGGGGGACTCTTTGCTGTCAGTGGTTTCAGGACATTGCTGCATTATTCATACATAGTTCTGAGTCTTAGTCCCAGGGCCAAAAGGGAAGCAGGTATCTCGATTATGGTTTCTGTTTGAATAGCAATGCTTGAAATTGCTCAGGGTGGAAGTAGAAATCATGATCTCAGTTATAAGAGGAGAGCACTGGTAATTATAGCCGACAGAGAGTAGGGTATTTGGTCAGTCTCAAGGAAAGAAGCAATACCAGTACTAATAGGTACAGAGGAGCATGGCTTCTTTTTGGGTAAAGATGAGAGCACAGGTTGGGACAGCAATGGCCTTACTTTCTTAGACCATATCAATTTGGAAGCACTGAAAGCCTACAAAACTATAGAATTATCTCTGAAAAACAGCAGCAACCAAGACCAGAAGTATTGCTCTCTCCATTCTAGAAGCAGGGTCCAACTTTATCATAGTTAAAAGTAAAAAAAAAAAACTGTCTAGAAAAATGAGCAAACAATTAAAAAAAGAAAGAAAGAAAAACTGACCACAGAAAGTTGTAATGGTGATAGAGAGGATCAAGACACAAAGAATTCATACAGCTACATGCAAAGCCTCAAAGAAAAATGTGAACTGATCATAAGCTCCTACCCTACTGACCCCCAAATTCTTGGAAATCCTTAAAAAGGATTTTTAAAAATCAATTAAGAGATATAGAGGGAAAATTTGGAAAGAAACTGAGAGTGATACAAGAAAATTATGAAAAGAGAGTCAACTTGGTAAAAAAGCCATGCACACACAAACACACACACACACATACCCTCTAAAGAAAATAATGCCTTAAAAACAGAATTAGCCAAATGGTAAAACAGGCAAAAAAAAAAAAAAAAAAAAAAAAAAAATTATTTAGAAAAAATGATAAATCGCTCACTGGGAAAAAAAAAAAAAAAAGACAATTGACCTTTTTCCAGGAGAGACAATTTAAGAGTTACTGGATAATATGGAAGTCATGGTCAATAAAAGAACTTCAACATCATATTTCAAGAAATTATAAAAAAATATTATATAGAAAAACTGCCATGATATCTTGGAACAAGAGGGCAAAATAGAAATTAAAGGAATCCACTGATCATGCCCTAAAAAAGATCCCAAGATGAAAACTTGTATAAATATTATAGCCAAATTGCAAAGCTCTCATTTCAAGAGGAAACATATCATAACCAGCCCGAAAGCAATAATTGAAATATCATGGAGCCACAGCAAGAATAAGACAAGATTTAGCAGCTTTTACATTACAGGAGTGGAGGGCTTGGATATTCTATAGGTAGAACATTTAACATCACGCTCAAAACAAACCATCATTTTTCCTTTCAAACCCTCCTATATTACAAAGTTTTCTTTTTCTACTGAGTACATCATCATTCTTCTAGTCACCTTTCACTCTCAACTATGGTATCATCATTGATTCCTTGTTCTACTCACATACCCAGTCATCACTTTTACCTTTGTATATCTCATGTTTTTCTTCTTCTATCTATTCACAAACTAGTATTCTGGTTCATGCCCAAATCATTTTCTGTCTAACTACTGCAATGGTTTTCTAATTTGTGTTCCTGCTTCAAATCTCTCCCAATTCAGCCTTTACTTATCTAAAAACTTGATTTTCCTAAGCATTGGTCTAATCATGTCACTCTCCAATATCTTTCTATTACTTCCAAGGATAAAGTCATGACCTGGTCCTTTCTGACTTTGCAGTCTTCTGAGACTTTTCTGCCCCCTGTATCGTCTATGATCCAGCTACATTTACCTCTGTGATGTTCCTTGCAGGTGACACTTCAACTTCTTTTTCATCCGCCATCTTAGCAAATCTGTATTCCTTCAAGACTCTACTTAAATGAAATATTCTATAGCAAGGATTTCTTGGTCCCCTGAGTTCCTAATCTTCTCTTCTGAGACTATCTTTTACTTATACTGTATATATCTGGTATGTGTTTATTTACATGATTTCTCCCATATTAGAATGTAAGCTCCCTAATAGCAGAAGCTGTTTTGACCTTTTTTCTGTAATCCTAGTGGTTAGCACAGCATCTATCACATGGTAAGATTTTAACAAAACATTTGTTGACTGGCTTACTGTCTAAATAGGTCCTACATTTATAAGGGACTTTCATTCTTACTTGTGATAATTATCATTATCTTATATATCATTACTGCAGGATAACTGAAGGACTGACTGATGGATGTGCCATGGAAATAATGCACTGAAATGCAGGGCATTTGACAAAAATCTCTAGTGATATTTCAATGAAAATATAAACATATGTTGACTAAATGACTGTGAAGATGATTCAAATGGTCAAGGGGTGATTCAAATTGGCTGAATAATTGGACTCAAACTGTAGATCCTAAAAAATAAATGTTAATTGATGTTAAAAGGAATGTCTCAAATAGAGTGCCACACAGTTCTAGTCACGGCGATGTTTTGTTCAGCTTTTTGATCGATTACTTGATTGACCCCGGCAAACTTATCAAATCTGTGGATAACATAAAGCTGAAAGAGAGAGTTAATAACCTGAATGACAGAACCAGGATCCAAAAAGTTTGTGACAATCAAGAAAAGACAGATTGCATTGTTTTATTTACTGTACTTTTGGGTCCCAAGATCAATTACTGAAGTGACTCCTATTTTTAAATATATGTCTAAAAAGAATAATGAGTGATCAAAAGAATCTTTAACATTTCACACAAATATAAATTCTCCTTTGTAGTTTGTGTATTATCCTTCCAAAACCAGATTTTGATGTTTTTGTAATTCAGAAAATTAAAAATATAATTTATGCATTTTAGAACAACATATTTGATTCTCTAAATTGTAACACATTCTGTGTTACTTTGATCTCCCTTATTTTCAAGGGTTGTCCATGTGTGCAAGTAACAAAATTACAGTAGCCCACTTGCTAGTAAAATAAATAAAAATTACTATCAGCACAATTATTCCACATTCTGAGCAGAAATTACATTTTCTTTTCATGTAATTTAACAATTGCATTTAATGAATTCAAAAATTACAATAATAATAACTATAATTTGTCTAATGTTTTTAGGGTTTGTAAAACATATTCTTTTTTCTTTTCCTATTTCACTAGTATTTTTAAATTTCTTTTTCTTATTTTAATAGCATTTTATTTTTTCAATTACATATAAAGATAATTTAACATTCATTTTTTTGTAAGGCTTTGAGTTCCAAATTTTTTGTCTCTGTCCTATCCTTACCTCCCCAAGACAGCAAGTAATCTAATAGAGGTTATACATGTACTATCATTTTAAACATTTCCATATTAGGGAAAAGCCACAAGAAGCAAACCACAAAAAGTGAAAATAGTTAAAAGCACACATTATTTTATTTGATTCTCACAACAATCTCATGAACTGGGTCCTATTATTATTCCCATTTTATGGATGAGGAAATAGAAGCTGAGAGAAGTTATAACTGACTTGCTCAGGTTCACAAAGCTAGTGTCTGTGGCAGTTTAATAAACATCATTAATTAATCTCTCCACAAAAAAGCTCAATATAAATGTTTTGGAAATTATTTAATAATTTTTAAGCCAGAACAGCGTATGAATGCAATTTTATGAGATATAGAGGGAATTTGCAATCTCAATTAGTGGCAAAGATGTCCATACCAATGAATTTCTGGCTCCTTTCAGTAACTTTTGATGATGAGAAATACTGATTTTAGGCACAAGAATATTCAAAGGAAATGAATGAGGATTGCATATATTGTTAGTGAGAGAAATGATCCAAAATCTGAAAATAGTTTTATAAAGAAATTTATTAGGTTTTTTGATAGGAGAAAGGAAATCAGAAAGGAGATAGTCTCCCTCTTTTCAAGATTCTAGAATTTTTATATTTTAAAAATATAAAGGATTTTAAAAAGGATGCCTTACCATTCTTATCACACACATATAGTTGAACAATTTTACCAAAAGAGCAACTTGAAAGCAAGGTTGAAAAAAAAAGCAAGATTGAATGATTGAGATGGATATGAATAACTATAAACATTCTATAAAATTTGGGAGAAGACAAAGCAAAGGAATTCAAAACAGACTTCTGTAGATGCCAAACAAGAATGCTTTGGATGGATCTAGAAGTTGCAGGAACCCAAAATACCTTATAAGCATCTCCAATATTTATACAGAGTTACTGAAGTTAGGGACATATTGGATGTGGACAATCTTTAATCATATAAGGTTAGATTTAAACAGTATAATAATTTTTCTGAATAATATAATAAATCATTTTTCTTATATGTGCTTTTAAATACTGACTTTTAAAGTTACTTTCTTAAACCAGCATAAAACACATGAATTATATCTATATTTTACAAATTAAACATATAATTTAGTTTAATAGTTAATACTTGCATAGTTTTATGATTTGTAAAGCACTTTACATATGTTACCTCACTTGATCTTCAAAAACACCTTGTGAAGCAGGACCTATTATCAAATAGCATTATTTCACAGATGAGAAAATGGAATCTCAAAGAAGTTTTTTTCTTTTTTCTGACATAAGCCTAAATTTGTCTCTTTGTAATTTCCAACTATTGTAATCCCCAGGACAAATAGAACAAATCTAACTTATACTCTATGGGAAGGTCTTTCAAATATTTAAAGATAGCTATCATGTTCTTCTAGTACTCTCTTCTCCAGGTCAAACATGCCTAGTTCTTTCAATGGATCCTCACAGCACATGACCTCAAGGTTCTTTATCATCCTAACTGTCCACCTCTGGACACTCTGACAATAAGTATATTAATGGCTGCCTTAAACCACGACTCCCAGAAATGAACAAAATAACATGATTAGTTTATATATTTTCTTTTGTAAACTATTAGCTCATATTCTCTGATGACTGATTTATTAGGGAACAGTTTTTAACTGTATAAATTTTTATCAATTCCCTTTAGATATTAAATGGCAGGCTTGTAGGGAGATGGTTAAGGTAAAGATTTTTCTTCCCCTTCTCTTCCTCTTCCAAATGAAGTCCTGAATTGACTTCGTGGATATTATTTATCAAAAAAAAAAAAAAATCTGTCACCTGATCAATTACAAAATTCCCTGTCAATAATGGTGAGACACAAGTTTCTATTTTCTTCTAATTTTTATGATATGATTTGTTTTTACATTTAGATCATTTAACTATTTGAAATTTATTGTAAAAATATAGAATAAAAATCTAAACCTATTTTTTTTACCAACCTACTTTCTCATTTTTTTTAGTAGTTCATCTAAAATAAGAAGGCCTTTTCCCTGCAGTTTGTAATCAAATACCAGACTTATTTGTATTTAGGCTGTATTCATCATGTTTAATTATACTGATGTACATTTGTAATTTTAAATGAGTACAAGATAATTCTGACCCTCTATCTTCTTAATTTATTTATTATATCCTTTGATATTCATGATCTATTTATTCTTTTAAATAAATGTTATTATTAATTAATTTCATAAAGTATTCCTTTGAAAATTTGTTTGAAATAGCAAGTTACTAAATTAGAGAGCATCATCATTTTATTACATTAGTGTTGCCTAGTGATAAACTACTTTTTAAATGGTTTAGACTGTCTTTTATTTATATGTTTGAACTGTCTTAATGGTTTAATTTTCAGATATTTAAGGCATTTTGTAACTTTTAAAGCATTTTATAATTTTAAAAGGAATTTCTTTTTTTCTAAATTTTTTTAAAGTAATGTATTTGATATTAATTAAATAGTAAGTATATTAGACTTGGAACCAGGAAGACCCTCCTGATCTAATTTTCTCAACAGGAATGCTTAAAAAAATTCTCAATCCTGCTCAAAATACATTATACCTCTCTGTGGATTTAAGTTGAACTTTGTAAGAAATAAATAAATTACAAATAAATAACAAATTTGTAAGATGCACTGAGTACAATTTTATGTTTTAGGCAAATCATATTCTCATCTTTCCCTTACTTTCTCATTGCTGATGTGTCATCCTGGTTAATTCTGAATGGAGTTCTCTTGTTAAGTGAAATTTTTCCAGATGCTTTTAATAGTTCCTTTTTTTCTGAAAGGGCTGGATTTTGACAATCACATTTCTTAATAACTTGTACATAGGCTTCTTTTGTGTTGGGGTCCCAGGCATTCTACCAATCAATACTTTGTCCTCTGGTTCCAAAATAACCAGGTAATTTTGTTTTATGATTTTTAAAGAAATATGGAATTCATAATACTTTTTTCCCCCTGGGAAGTTAATGATTTTCAAATTCACAGTCTGGGCTTTGTTTTCCAGATGAACTATTTTTGACTAGAAATATTTCATTAGTACTTCCAGTTTTGCAAACTTTGGTCTTTGTTCAAATAATTTACATTGAATAATTGAATTTTTGAGTTCCAATTCCTCCATTCTTTTTCTTTTATTCTTTTTCACTGCTTTGAAGATTTTGCAGCTGTCAATTCTTTTTATTAGGAGCTTAAAATGAATACTTTATTTCTTCCTTATTCTTAAAGCCTTTTAAACATTCTGGAGTGCCCTTCTGGCTAATCCATTCTCTTTTATGGGATTTTAGTTATAATTATCACTGATATATCTTATTCTAGAGTTTTATCCTAATATACTTTAACCTCATAGTATTTTTTAACCATATTTTGATTTTTTTTGGGGGGGGAGAGGGTATTAATTCCTTGGCCTCATCATTCTTCCTTCATTCTTTCCCAAAATCTGAGACCTAACTGGGAAAGTCTTTTCTTTTTTAAAGTTGTTACAAGTTTTTTTTTTTTTTTAATTACCTTTCTGATTGTTTTAAAATGCTGAGTTTATATATAACTTCCCATTTAGTGTTCTTACACAGTCTGTTCCTTTCTCTTCCAAATAGCACTAGGCAGGTCTCAATGTGGAGCCTCTGTCCTCATTTAAGATCAGTTATCTTGATGACATCACTGGGTTGGATAAAGTTTTGAACTTCTGCTTGCTGTGGGATGGAGGAGTATAATGAATGGGTCATGGGGAAACTCTTGGGGGCAGTAATAGACATTAGGGTGACAGTGAAAGTCCTTTATAGATCATTGTTAGTCTCCTTCATACTCATAGTGCCCTCTGTTTCTATAATCATAGCCAATACTATATGGAGCCTGGAGACCAGGGCCCATATTGAAGAGGACACCAAGAACAAAATGGAGAATGAAGTGGGGAACCAGCGATTATATTATGGAGAGTTTGTTCCTTCTGTTTATATTGTTTATATTGCTTATTTAGTACATTTATTTTCTTTTCCTTTGCAATGTTAAGGAACAGTTGGATACAGTTTTTTACTTTTAGAATATTTTTAAAATAATGTTTTATAGATTCAGATAACAATGAACAGTAAATATAGCAAAATGATTGGCAAACAACTAAATGTGCTTTGAAAATTATTTTTAAAATATGAATGATGGGCTGAACACTATGATAAAAAATTCAATAAAATTTCATAAATGGGGAGGAGTAGGGTAGTAATCTAATCTCATAAAGAAAATCTGAATAATAACATATTTTGGAAAAACTATTTGTGCAATCATTTAATGAAATGGCTCAATAACTATCTTCTACAGGTTGAATAAATACTGTATAATAAATAATGTATAGGTTAAATAAATACAGTATAATAATAAACTATATCTCCCATAGGAAAAAATAATATTTAATGCATAATATATTATTTATCCAACCTATAGAAGGTGTAGTTCCTTTATTATTATACTAAGACATTTAATTCAGTGATTTTTTTTGAAGAAACATCTCTCTATTTCCCTTTTTCCCCTTACCCCAATCACTCTCAGGCCTGTCAGGATCATAGATTAGGAACAACTAAATTAGATTATGTATATATATGCATATATATACATATGACATGCTCCTATAAAAACTGCATATTAGATACAAAAGTAGTATAACAAACATTCCTGAATACAGTTGAAGTTAATGAATGTCTACTGTTTTCTAATGTTTACAATAGCCGTCATGGGAAATTATGTAATTCTTTTTGTACAACACCTCTGGGCTAGCCCAGGTGCAAATAAACATTCAATAAATGTTTTTTGATGATGATGAAAAACTGAGAGGCACTTAACATTTGTCTCAAATAATAATGAAATAATTATACATGCTAACAGAAGCTCTTCTGCTAAGCTATGGGTGGAGCTGATCACAAACAGGAAAAAAAGAACATGTTCACTTTTATATTACTACATCTCTCCTCCTGCTACTAAGTACAATGATACAGGTGTATACCATATGAGCTCATGAAAATGCATGACTGTGAAGGATGTGATCATCTTTCTGTATCCTTAGTACATTCACTTTAAGGCTCATTTGGCCATCTGTTATATATTTAGCCACAGCTCTTCTGGATATAGCTAATAGCTATAATAGCTAAATAAATAATAGCTAAAGAACTACATTTAAGAAACCATATGTTAAGAAAAGCCAGTAGTAAAAATAAAGGTAACAGTGTATAATGTATAGTCACCGAAAACTATGAACCAAGAATTCTTCTTGGTATGAGAGAAAAATTAATTACCAGTCATAAATGCATTTATTCCAAATAATTATTTGTAGACCTGTCAAATACTTATTGGGTTATAGCCTTAAGATTCTAAATAATGAGATAGTTAAGTTAGAGAAGCAAAGATTAATTGGAGTAACAATGGGAAGAGAAAATGAATACTGGAGGTTTAGTCAGAGGACCTGTTTTCCAGTCCAAGTTTTGCTACTCATACTGTTTTTGTGACCTTGGACATATCCACTATGTAGTTAGACTAGGTGAACTTTAATGTATCTATCAACTCTAAATCTATAATTCTATGATCTACGAAATACTTTTACATTTTGACACTGATCTTTTTTAAAGACATACAAATTCTTTTAAAATCATGTCTTTAGATTTAACCCAGATATTCAATTACTCTTTAATATGATATTCCCAAAGTAGAGAGAAACTAAAATGACCAGAAGTAGAGAAAACAAAGATAAAAGCAAAAAAAAAAAAAAAAGAAAGAAAGAAAGAAAGTAAAAACAGGATATAATAGGTAGTCAGAGAAGTAACCAAAGCAAGCCAAAACTATATTAATTACTGGAAAATAGGGTAATAATTAGCATCTCCCAATATACTTAAGGAAAATAGAATTTTCCTTTCATATCAGGCCTCCCAAAGAACTGACCATGAACACAGAATTTATTTACAAACATATCTATATTATCCTTTGAATTACATGATACAGCATGAGCAACAACTTCAAATGTATACTTCTCTATACAGTATAGCCAAGTAATATTTCAGCACAAATTTACATAAGAAGAATGAAATCACCATATAATTGAACATTCTTACTCTTTAGAAAAAAAAATAAATGAGAGAATTGTTGGCTAATATTCTTGCAACAGAAAGCAGAGCCTACTAAATCAGTAGCAACACTTTTTACAACATCCAAAAGGCATGCTTATTGGCATACCTACATTCAAATAGTGACCTAGGCCAGTTTTTGCTGAACTTGTCAGGTCCAATGGGATCATGACTCAGTCTGTGTATAGTCCAGGTACTATTATAACTGATACATTTTAATGTTAAACATATATAGAACTCTTGCAATGACTTGAATTTGACCTCCCATTTCGAAAAGAAAATTTACAAAGACTGCTCTCTAAATGACCTCATATAATAGGAAAAGGTTACCTCAATATAATTTTAAAGAGCTCTAACTTATTGCCTACTTTCAATACTTATTAAAAAGTGTGGGGTTATCTAGTGCATTTAAATTTAAATCACTAGAAAAGGTTTTAAGGTCATATTATTTAGCTAAAAAAACGGATTTTTTAAGTTCTATAGAAAAAAGCCTCCCCAAATTAGTATTCCTATATTTTAAAGTCCATTTTCAAGGCCTTTTAAGGTCCTTTGATCAATAATCCATGTATTTTAGAGGTATATCTGACTTGTTCTAGAGAAATGTACCTCATTAAATAGGTAGGGCTCACTATAGTGGCACTCAATTTATCTATTGATTTATTCATTCCTAATTAAGCATTTTCTCTCTCTTCTTATTCCTATGGAAAAATTAAAATAAAAATACCACCACCCCCCCTCAACAAATACACAAAGTTTAATTATTTTAAAGCAATCAACCACTGTATTATAAAATTTGACATTTAATTCCTCTGTTTAAGGTCATGATTATTAATACGGATTAGAGTAAGATACTAATCAATTTTTTTGCTTTTTTCTTTCTAAATTCACACACACACATACACACATTTATTCATGGAAGGCTGTCATAAAAATGTTTGTGGAATATGAGGTATCCCAAAGAATTTTAAAAAGAGAGAAATGACCTTTTCAAGGTCTAGCCTAGCAGGAGAGAATGAAATATACATCCATGAAAACAAACAAAAACTTATAGAAGCTTATTTAATTTGTTTTGAATTATTTAAAAAAATATAATGTTAATATGTAAAAAAAAATGATTCTTTAGGTCTGGTTTTTATAGTCCAACTATACTTATGCCTCAGAGGGTGCAGTGTAATTTGCAAAAAGAAATGAAGGATGTACTGGATAGGAACTAGCTGTGGATTTAGGTAGCCAGTAGTTCACATAACACCTCAGATATTCAGTAGCTATGTGACCCTAGGTATATGATTGTGCCTTAAACCCAACTATGGGGGGGGCAGCTAGGTGGTGCAGTGGATAGAGAACTAGCCCTGAAGTCAGGAGGACCTGAGTTCAAATTTGGCCTCAGACACTTGACTATCTAGCTGTGTGATCCTGGGCAAGTCACTTAACTCCAATTGCCTCAGCAAGCAAACAAACAAAGAAACAACAACTATGTTTCTCCTCACTTGGTTACTGTTTGGAGTCCAGATGGCTCAGGGTGAGTATAAATAGTAATTGTTTTGGCCAGTAATTCTGAGGGCCTTCCCCTCTCAGACTGATTTTTTTTTTTTTTTTGACCAGGTAGAAGAGGAGATTCTTTGCACAAATCTTACCTAGCCTTACTCACTGATTGGGTGCAGCTTCAGTCAAACTGAGACCTGGGAAAGACCCTAGTTTAAAAGGGCTAAGGTCTCTCTCTGCACCCAGGGTCATCTCCAATCTTCCTGACTTGTACCTGGCCACTGGACCCAGATGGCTCTGGCACAGCACTCCCTCACTTAACTCTAACTCACTGGGGCATCATGACCTCACCTCCCTGAGGTTACCATACCCTTTGAGAATGAAGGACAAACAATGATCATCAGCAAGTTAGCTTCATTTCCTTCCTCTGTAAAATGAGAGGCCTGGACTCAAATGGCCATAGAAGTTCCTTCCAGACCTAAATTTACAACTCTAAAAATTTGCTTTATTTAAGAAACAAATAGGACAATTTTTTCCACTGTATTTTTCTTGCTATTTTTTTTTTAACAATGTGGCTAAGGTACAATATGTTATATGACTTCACATGTATGACTTAAGCCATATAGCTTGCTTTTTGCAATGAATGGAAGAGGGGCTGCAAGAAGAGAATTTAGAACTCAAACATTTTTTTAAAAAGAATATTCTAATAAAGTATCCTTTAAAAATAAAACATCTGTTATTTGTCATGTGGGCTTCATTTTGTAAAATCAAACTGTGATTAGTGATACAAGAACCAAATTACTAGAGGATATACAGAAAATACGGATTGAAAACCACTAGATTAGATTTGATAAATTTTGTGGAAACTTTAAAATGGATATTATGCTTTTCTAGGTAGAAATAAAATTATTTTTTCTTTATGGGATCTGCATTATGGTATAACAGAAAGAGCATTAGATTTGGAATCACTATTTTTTCTGTATCTGTAGCCTAAGACAACTAATGACATTTCTGGCCCTCTATTTTCTCAACTGCAAGTTCTAAACATATTACCCTACATTTTTTTTTTTTAGGTGAATAGTACAATTAAGAATAACAGTAAGTATTATAGGAAATAGTAGTTTTAATAAGTATTCAATGAAAGATCTTATAACTGATTTAACAGGTCCATAAAGAGGCAGCAGAATATATAGAAAACCAGCATACAAGCTGGCAAGAAGAATTTAGATTAGCTTCCAGCTCTGATACATATTGGCTACCTGACTCTGGTTAAGCCATTGAACCTCGCACTCTAGTTTTAGCAATTCTCTCAAACTGTGTTTCAGAGATGCCAACTTGCATTGAGGCAGGATATATGCTTTGTTATCTGTTCTCAGGGGAACTTCAACAATTTCTTTTTTGAATTACTCATTACTTCTTTTCACTTACATAACTGTTCCTTGCTTTTTGCTTCAACATATTTCACTTTTAACCATTCATATATATTTAATTGTCTCTCTGAATTCTTCATCTTTTAAATTTCTTACTGTACAATAATATTCCATTACATTCAGATGCCATAGTTTGTGCAGCCATCCTCCAATCAATGAATATCAATTATTTTCAGTTTTTTATCCTTCAAAGGGAAATGTTATAAATATATTGGTTTACTGAAACTTTCTTTCTTCAATTTCTTTTAAGTATATGTCCAATAGTGGGGCAATTTATTTTTTATTCCTATTTAATTCTGAATTGATAACCAGAATGGTCAGACCCCTTCATAGCTCACATATGCATCAAATGCATCAGTGGATCTGTCTTCCCATAACCCAATTGTTATAATATAAAAATTATAATATAACATATTGTTATGCTATAACAATAACTGGACTGCCCAATTTTTTTGTCACCTTTGCTAATCTGCATGGAATAAGATAAAACCTCCTAGTTTTTAAAATTTGTATTTCTTAACAAAGATTTGAATATTTTCAGGTGCTAGTTAATCATTTGCAAGCACTGTTTTGAAAACTGGTTACATCTTTTGATCACATCCATTGGAAAATGGCTTTTTTAGTGCTAAAGAGATATGTTAACTTCTTATATATTCTGAAGATGAGAATTTTGTTGGCAATAACTTAGGCAAATATTTTTTATTTCTGTTTTTTAACAGTGTTTTCACTGATTTTAGTAGTGTAAAAATCTTGATATATAGTTAAAACTAATAATTTTATTATTTTCTATGTAACTTGCTTAATTAGGAACTATCCTCTTATCAACTATGAAAAGTATTTAATCTTGTTATTTTCTATTTTTTAAAATGTGGTCAGGATGTGTTTAAATGTGTTGAAGATGTATATTTATTATATGTTTACTGTCTTATGTAGTATAAGCTGGTGGTAAATCCGATTTTGCTATATGGCTTTCTAGATTTTCCATCACTTCTTATAAAAATGGGATTTTTTTTCCTCTAGTAATTTATGTCCTTGAGTTTTATCAAATCTTATACTATGGTTGTTGATTATCTCTGTTTCTCGCTTATGTACTTGTTGCTAATTTATATTTTTATTTTTTAAATAGTACCAAGCAGTTTTTTTGTGACTACTGCTGTATAAACAGTTTGATAATTGATGCTATGCCCCCTTCATTTAAACTTTATCTTATTATTTACTTTGATATAGCAGAATTTTTTAAAAGTTTTACAAAGAAACTCATCACAGAATTTATTTTTTAAGTGAATACATCTATAGAGCTTTCCATTTTAAAAAGTATTTGGAGAGAAATGGGGTGAAGTAAAGGAAAAGTAACACTAAATTCCATGAAATGTTCCATAAATTAAGAAAACAACATTTCGAGGTAGTTTTAATTTCTTTGTTATTTGTAGACAAGACGATTTTATTTAACAAAATCACATGAAAATGACAGGCATTTAAATGACAGGATTTTAAAACCCAAGTGGGTCTGCAAACATTTGACTTAACTTGCCAAGTGAAAAGAGATAAAAGCCAAAGGAAATACTGGTTTAGGATATAAAGTCATTTGTAAATCTTGAAAAGAAAGATGATGGGAGATTATGAACAGTCATCACTTCATAAAGCAGAGAGAAACTGAGAATGATTAAAACTATTTAAAGAAAGCTTGTTGAGAGACTCAAGTAAAAGTCATCTCAAGGATGAAAGTGAAGGACAAAAGAAACACAGAAGAGAAATGAAAATAATTGCAAAGGTTTTTATTTAAAAAAACTTTTCACAATTAAAAACAATATAGCTACTACACTTGGATGCTACTATCATAGTGTTACATATACACAATTAAAAAGACATAATATTAAAAAGAACAAAAATGAAAAAAGCTGATAAATTAGATCAAGTTTACACAAACATCCATTCTGTAGTTGACATAATAGAGAGGACTCTGAGGGACTGATTTAGGAGGAAGGTGAAGGAGGGGAAGATATTAAAGACAAAAAAAATCTTAACTTATGACTCCTTCTCAAAGTTTGATAAAAGAATATCCACAACTACCAGTCTGTAATCTTATTTTCTCTCTCTCTTCCCCTTTGTTCCCTCTCTGTCTCTCTCATATACACACATTGAATTTGAGATATCATTAAAATATCTAGTTTGAAATGTCCTATAGACAACTGATGATGAAGAAATGAAGTCAGGAGAGAGACTAGGACTAGATAAAAAATGTGGGAATCATCTGCACAGAGAAGATAGCTAACCAGTAGAATCGGATAAGGTATTGAGAGAGA
This sequence comes from Myrmecobius fasciatus, assembly GCA_023553655.1. Classification (NCBI taxonomy): domain Eukaryota; kingdom Metazoa; phylum Chordata; class Mammalia; order Dasyuromorphia; family Myrmecobiidae; genus Myrmecobius; species Myrmecobius fasciatus. The sequence continues at coordinate 461,968 of JAJPUD010001082.1, read as the reverse complement.
ATTTAAAAGGAGAAGAGAAGAGGAGCCATGTTTGGAACCTTGGGAAACACTAACAGTTATAGGGTATGATATGGATGATGTACAAGCAAAAGGGATGCAGCTATTAGACTGGAAGGAAAAGAACTATGGCAGAATAGGTTTCCAAAATCCAGAGAGAATATAGTACACAGAAAGAGATGGCCAACAGTCCCACCTACAGCAGATGGGTCAGAAGGACAAGGACATTTAACAAAGCAACTGTTGAGTTAAGGAAATCATCAGTGATCCCTATGATTTAAAAAAAAAAAAAAAGATGAACTGGAAGACAAGGAATAATAGGTGGACAAACTCTCCAGGTATCTAGTAGATGCTAGAAGTCAGTGAAAGTTTCCAGCAGTTAGGGGGATCCCCTTTCTTTAAGATCACATAGGAGAGAAGGTCACTGATAAGATCATGATCTGTATCACTGTTAGGCACATTCAGATAAATGAGTAAGCATTCTTTCTTATAAATGAATTCACTGAACAGCACAACGTTAATGCCACTTTGCAACTGTTACTCTGCCTATTTTAACTCTACAAAATAAGATACTCTGCCAAGGATATGCTCCTTACTACTAATCTTACCACTATGCAATTAACTCAAGCCCTAATTGATACTACCTCCCTCAATCTCTCCTCTCCCCTGAATGGAGTGCTAGAGAGCAGAGTACCAAATTCCTCTCAAAATCTTCCTTTATAGAGGAGAGAACTGGACTTTCAACTCTTCTACTCTGCATTTATTGAGCTGTCTGGTTTAACAGAATAAGATGCATCCTTCTCTTCTTGCCCAGGTTACATCTTGCTTCTTACCTACCCCTGACCCATTTATTGCTTCTTATTGTATATAATCTTCTCCCATTAAATTGTAAATTTCTTGAGGCAAGAGATTGTTTTTCTTTTTCTTATTTGTATTCCCAGTCCTTAGCCCTGGGCCTGGCATATAGGTGCCAGGTACTTAATAAATACTTATTAAATTGAATCAAATTTCTTAAATTAAAAAATACAGCAAAATATTAAAAGACACAATCACACTTTCAACCTCAGCGAAGTTTAGAAAAAAAAAATAAAACATCCCTTCCAATACAATGAAAACCTCAAATTACTTAGGATGTTTCAAAAAATGGGGTTTCAAAAAATGTTTGTTTGTTTGATGGTAGGCTTACCTAGGTCTTTAAATAGATGATTTGATTTGACTTCACAACAAACATACAAAACTAAAAGTTATTAATCCCAATATTATAGATAAAGAAATTTATATTGAAAAGGTTAAGTATCTTATCCATAGTAACATAACTAAGAAGTGGAATCAAATTTGTGTCTTCATGAACCCAAGTCTTTTTTCCTTTTTTTCATCACACTATTCTTCAGTCCTTGTGCTTACCAATGTTGCTAAAATGCACAGGCATTTACTTATCTTTCAGTATCCCGCAGTACTGAATGACTAACAACTATACAGAGTTACTGATATGTGAATTCTAATGATACCATCGGAATGTATAGTGAAGTTTCCTCCATTCCCCCTGGCAAAAAAATGCCAGACACATAATCATGGAATCATAGATTTAGAGGCAGAAGGAGCTTGGGATATCATCTTATGCCAGTCTCTCATTTTACAGATGAGGAAACTGAACTCTTAAGTTGGAGTGGGGTGGAGAAGGTAGTTAAGTGGTAGGCCTAGGATTTGAATCCAGGCTTTTTTACTCCAAGTCAAGCTGATTTTCCATTGTATCACATAAAACTAGAGTGACACACATGCAGAGGTAGAGCTTCTATGCTGACAGTGCCTAACTTCTTAGCAAAAGAGCTCAGGAGGGTGCCACAATTCTCCCTGTGCAGCTACATAGGAAATGGCCCAAGGAAGAAAAATCATATTCTCCCACCCTTATGAAAAACTATAGGAGAATTGTTTTTAAAAAGGATTATGAAAATATGGGTTGATGTCATCTTTCACAATAGTCAATTCACTAGGGTAATCTCTTTTAGCACATACTAATTTCATCAGAAATGAGAAAAATGGGTTTGGAAATATCCTTCTGTTCCCTACTATAAATAAATAAAGCCAACACTATATAATAGATGGAATATGTGGTGTGACACTTTATCATGAAAAAATTTAGATACAGATAAATAAGGAGTCATTAATTTCTCAAAATGATGACTATCATTTATTTAAATTGCTTTAAAACAGTACAACAGATTTAGAACTGGATAGGCCCTTAGAGTTCCTACTTCCTTCATATTAAGGATGAAAAAATGGAGAACTAGAGAAATGAGATGATTTGTTAAAAGGTCACAATGATAGTGAATAACGGAACCGGCAATCTGTTCTGAGGGCAAAAATGGTTACATATTTGCCCCTATCTCCTCACAGTAGGCACTTAATAAATATACATTCCATATGAATTGCCAAATTGAATCAGTACCTCTGAGGTAAAATCCAAAATTCTTTTTCCTTCAACTGGTTACCATTATATAGCTATATTTTCTTTTTTTAAAAATTGTATTGTTTGTTTATTTTTAATACACATTGTTTTATGAATCATTTTGGGAGAGAAAATAAGAGCAAAAGGGAAAATCCACGGGAGAGATAAAAAAACAAAAAAGAAGTGAACATAGCACACATGTGTTGATTTACATTCAGTCTTAGATCTTTTTCCAGATGCAGATTGCATTTTCTGTCCAAAGTCTATTAGAATTACCTTGGATCACTAAACTACTAAGAAGAACCAAGCCTTTCTGAGTTGATCATTGTACATGCTGCTGTTACTGTGTACAATGTATCCCTGATTCTGCTTGTTCTGCCTCAGCATCAGTTCATGTAAATCTTTCTAGGCCTTGGAAATCAGCTTCTTCATCGTTTTTTATAGAACAACAATATTCCATTACCTTCATGTACAACAACTTGTTCAGCCATTCTCCAGGTGATGGGCAGCCCTCCACTCCTTTTCCAATTCTTTGCTACCAGAAAAATAGCTGCTACAAACATTTCTGCACATGTGGATCCTTTTCCTTCCTTTATGATTTCTTTGTGATACAGACCCAGTAATGTCTCTGCTGGGTCAAAAGGTATCCACGTTTTATAGCCCTTTGGGCATAAATCCAGATTGCTCTCCAGAATGGTTGGTTAGTTTCACAACTAATCCAACAATGCATTAATGTCCCAGTTTTCCCACATCCTCTCCAACATTTATCTTTTCCTGTCATCTTAGCCAATCTGAGGAGTGTGAGGTTGTTTAATTTGCATTGCTCTAATCAATAGTTATCTAAAACATTTTTTTCATATAACTATATATGGCTTTAATTTCATCATGTAAAAATTGTCTGCTTATATCCTTTGACCATTTTTCAATTGGGGAATGACTAGTATTCATATAATTTGACACAGTTCTTTGTATATTTTAGAAACGAGACCTTTATCAGAAATACTGGCTATAAAGATTTTTCCCTCAGCTTTGTACTTCCCTTTTAATCTTGTTTTTGTTGGTTTTGTTTGTGCAAAATCTTTTTAATTTAATATAATCAAAGTTGTCAATTTTGCCTTTCATAATGTTCTCTAGTTCTTTTTTGACCATAAACTCCTTCCTTCTCCAAAGATCTGATAAGTAAATTAAACCTTATTCTCCTAATTTGTTTATGGTAGCATCCTTTATTCTCAAATCCATTTTGACCTTATTTTGGTATGAGGTGTGATATGTAGGTCTATGCCTAGTTTCTGACATATTATTTTCTAGTTTTCTCAGAAATTTTTGTCAAATACTAAGTTCTTATCCCAGAAGCTAGAGTTTGAGAATTTATCAAATACTAGACTGCTATAGCCTTGATTATTGTATCATGTGTATCTAATCTATTCCAGTGATCCACCACTCTATTTCTTAGCCAGTACCAAACGGTTTTTAATGCCTGCTGTTTTATAATATAGTTTTGGTTTGGTACTGCCATGCAACCATTCTTTGTATTTTTTTTTTTCATTAAGTTCCCTTGATATTCTTGACCTTTTTTTCTTCTGGATAAATTTTGTTATTTTTTTTTCTATTTCTGTAAAATAATGTTTTTGCAGTTTGATTGGTATGGCACTGAACCAATTTAGACATTTGTCATTTTTATTACATTAGCTTGACCTAACCATGAACAATTGATATTTTTACAAATGTTTAGGTGTGATTTTATTTGTGCGAGAAGTATTTTGCAACTGTGTCCATTAGTTCTTGGGTTCGTCTTGGCAGATAGACCCCCAAGTATTTTATTTTGTCTATAGTAATTTTAAATAGAATTTCTCTTTCTATCTCTTGCTGATGGGCTTTGTCAGTAATATATAGAAATGCTGATGATTTATGTGAATTTATTTTATATCCTGCAACTTTGCTATAGCTGTGAATTGCTTCCAGTAGGATTTTGGATAATTTTCTAGGATTCTCTAAGTACATCATCATATCATCTGCAAAAAGTGATAGTTTTATTTCATCATTGCCTATTCTATCTAATTCCTTTAATTTCTTTTTCTTTTCTTATTGCTAAAGCCAACATTTCTAGTTCAATGTTGAATAATAATGGTGATAATGGGCATCCTTGTTTCACTGCTGATCTTACTGAGAATGTGTCCAGCTTCTCTCCATTACAAATAATGCCTGCTGTAGGTTTTAGATAGATACTGTTTATTATTTTAAGAAAAGTTTCCTTTATCCCTATGCTCTCTAGTGTTTTTAATAGGAGTCGATGCTGTATTTTGTCAAAGATAGCTATACTTTCAAAAACTCAAATGAGGGAGAGCTTAGAACACATTTCCTATGGTGTATGCAATATATTTCAATTACAAATTCTGTTCTCCAAACTATACTTTGGATTTTTTTTCTTCTTTGTATTCCCAATGCTATCTGATGCCCATAATGTCTGATACACAAGAGGCACTTAATAAATGTTTACTGAATTGACTATTGAATAAAAAATTTATTATTAAATATTATTAAATAACTACCATAAACAAAGCAGAAAGTCTCGAAGAGAAAAAATCTCCAAGAAAGAGATAGAAATATGAAAGTACAGAGCTCAAATGCATTATTATAAAAATGTGGCAAAAACATTCATATATGTGCAGTTTAAAAATAACAAAAAAGCATTAATGTTAAATCAAAGAATTAGGTCTTAGCTACATCAAGGAAATCACAAGGCAGATTCCCCCAAGACACTCTAAGTACCATGTAAAATACCCAAAAATGACTGATGATGCCTGTGAGATACTAGTAATCTACATATGGCAGACATCAGTATAGGTTCTTCTAGTTCTCAGAACATCATTTCCATAGTCATAAAAATAAACTCAAATGCAGCAAAAATTGTTGCTAAATGAAAAAAGAAAAAATGTGAATGACCAAAAAATGAACTTTAGCTTTTTATATATGTGTGTATATATGTGTATATATGTGTATGTCTGTGTATATATACATATGGAGAGAGAAAAAGAGATATAGAGAGTGAGAGTAAGAGAAAGAGAGACCAAGAGAGAGAGAGAAAGAGAGAGAGAGAAAGGAAGACAGGGAGAAAGGGGGGGCAAGCTAAGACAAAATAATGTGGTGGGAAAAGTACTGGACTGGGAAATTGAAAGATCTGGTGTTAGTCCCAATTTTGCTATTAAAGAAAACACCCTAATAAGACAAATTACTTGGCTTTTCTAGATCTCATTTACCTTTTCTAAGTTAGTCTAGAATGGGGTAGGGAACATCTGGCCCACAGACTGTATAAGGCCCAAGAAATCAATTGTTCTGGTCCTGCCAAGGTAATCACAGGTGATGATGAATTGAAAGCTAGATAACAATTTTCCATTGCTTGAATTTTCAGATTAATAATTTTGTTTGGCCCATGAATGATGTTATAAATATCCAAATGGCAGAAAAAACAGTTTCCCACCTCTGGTCTAGATGATCATTTTCAGAAAGCTCCTTCCTCTTCTTCCTCATCTCACATTACTCAGCTGTCTCAATATCTCCCTCTTCACCCATCTTAAAAGCAGCACAGGGAGTCCTTGATCATGTCAACCAAACCTGATGATCTGATAAACTCCAATGGCTCTCTTCCATCACTTCCAAGGTCAAATATAAAATCTTCTGTTTGATGCTGAAAGTCCTATATAATTTGACTTCTTTCTACCTCCCTATCCAGTCATCTCATACCCTATACTCCAACACATTTTCTGCAGTCCACTGACACTGGCTTGACTCTTTCTCTTCCTTGTATACTGCACACTACATCTACCAACTCTGGGTATTTTCAATGACTGTCCCAGCTGGCAAGGGAGGATTTCTGTCCTTTGCAACTTCCACTGACAATTTCTTTTAACTTGCTTCAATTATCAATGAATGTCCCACATTCTATAAGATGTCTTTCCTAGTCTTCATCTACCTTAGTGTCTTCCCTCTGAGATTATCTTTAATTTATTTTGTTTATTTCTTGTTTGTACAAGGTTCAAATTCAATCCCTTCATTTCGATCCCTTCTAATTCAATCCCTTCACTCTACAGATGAGGGAATCAAGTCCTAAGGAAGCAAAGTGACTTGTCCAATGTCACATGAATAAAAACAGCAGAGATAAGATTTGAACTTAAGTTCTACGATGCCAGATCCAGCATACTTCCCACTGTTATGCTACCTTAGCACAAAAGTAGCATGATTCATAAAGTCACTCTAATTATTAGGTATATTAGTATTGGTTAGTTTAATTGTGATGCACTGATTATAATTCAACTATATTGAGGACAAAAGGTCCAGAAGGCTGCATATACTTCAGATGTGGTCACTGGGATAGGCTTTTTTTTTTAAATTATTATTCTTTGCTAAAAGAGAAGTCTCTACATGGAATGATTATTGGGAAGGGAAAATGGTATTAAAAACAAAAAACACAAACATAAAATATTAAGGAGAAGGATGAAGTGACAAGGAAATCTGTGCAGTCAGTTCACTTTGTTTAAAACACTTTACAAGCACCTACCAACCAATGATGCTGTCAGAATGTGACTCAGGTAAAGGGAATCTAGTTTCAGAGGCTCCAAAGTGTCTTGGGTAATTAGCTTCAAAATGATACTTTATGAAAGTATGGTAGGGCAGCTTTATTAAGATATACAAGATGCAGGTATAGGGACTTCACCTGTGGTTGGCATACTGAACTCCTCTTATCATGTGGTAAGAGACTTTTGTACAACTATGGTATGGTTTTTCTTATCAATTGAGTGATCCCAGGCAATTCCAATAAACTTTGGATGGAAAATGTCATCTGCATCCAATGAGAAAACTATGAAGACTGAATGTGGAACAAAACATAGCTATTTTAAACTATTTTTTCTTTTGTTTTTTTTCTTTTTCATGATTTTCCCCTTTTGTTCTTATTTTTCTTTCCCAGCATAACTCATGTAGAAATATATTAAAAATGAATACATGTACAATCTATGTCAGACTGCTTGCTAGCATGGGGGAGTGGGGAGGCAAGAGAGAGAGGGAGAAAAAAAAAACCTTGGAACTCAAAATCTTACAAAAATGCAAGTGAAAAAATCATATTTACATGTAATTGAAAAATAATACACTATTAAAGTAAAATTAAAAAAGAAAAGAGACTTTTATATAGTTACACTGGCAATCAAAGTTACATAGGACAGGACAGGATAGGAGCTAGAATAGAGATTTAAATATTATTTAGAATAGCTAGGTAAAGAAACTCCCCAACCAAGTTAGGTCAGTACCTTTTCTGTGGCTTATAGTTTTATAGCTGCCTAGAGCAGTTATAACAAATTCAAGTAGACATGAGAAACAATAAACCGCAAATGAAGATTCCTGAAAGCTGCAAGGTGAGAGGAATTCCATATACTATTAATCACAATCTACATGAAGTCACATTGTACTATGTTACTGTACAAACACTTATAATGCATAATATTTTTCTCTTTCTGCCTACATCTCAAGTGGAAGATGCTTTTTACACATCTTATGGTACACATTTAAGCCTAATCAATTAAAAACACCATCTTCTGAGAGTATAGCTGCTTTCATTTAGGGATAGGAAAAAAAAAACAAAAACTGCCCAGGGCCAGAAATCCTTACTTTCTTGCTCCTTTAGCATAAACATAACTTCACATAAAAGTTGCTACTAGTCTTTTATTCTTATAATAGACAGAGATAAGAGATTAAACATAACAACAACAAAGACATTCTATGGCTGAATTCTACATAATCAACTAAAAATGTGAAAGCTTTTTTTCAGTCTTGTGTTTACCTCTCAGAAAATGGTAAGCTGTTCAAAAGAAACCTCTTAAGGAAATGCTGACCCAAATTTAAATTTGTGATAATCACAGTGTAACACTGATAGGATAATAGGTTTGTAAGCAAAAACATGGGTTCCAGTTATAAAATTTGATTTTGGGTTTATAATGGAATATAGAAGCAATATGAAAACATTTGGTTTAGAAATGCTAACAATTGTATTTCTTACTGCTTGTGGGTTAGTGGGGCATGGGGTTTGAGAATGGGGGAAAGTCAGGAAGGTAGGATATAAAACACTAGAAGATGTAGAATTTTTCACAATCATTTCCTACCTGCTAGCCATATTCCACTCAAGTGCTGGATTTTGAGAATTTCTTTCATTTTCTGGTAGCAACCCTGCTTTGCTACTCTCCTTCTCTGGTTTTAGCTGATCCCATTGAGCAGTACCAATATTGATTGACTGTAAATCTATTTGGTATTGTCTGTCTTCAACTTCCGATCCAGGATCTCGAAGAATTCCTAAATTTAGTGCTCTCCTATAAAGCAAAGGGAAAACATGTAAACTAAAATCAAACATGCCACCATAGCATACTTGTTTCTGTATACTAGCATTGCAACAATATTAATTTCTTTGTTTACAGGTGCTCAAGTTGAATGAATCACTTTTATGATAGTAATATAAAAGGAAATAGAGAAATTTTGTGACTTAAGTAGGCATTTTGGTGTGACTGAAAATTGTGTGTAACACTAATAAATAATGTCTTTCACTTTTAAGGCTAATACTCCTGTTCTATTATTGTCCTTAGTACTTTGGATGCTTTACCAATATAGTTGGTAAGAGTGTTTTGCAGATCCATCCATATCTTTGAAGAAACAGACTCAACTTTGATAAGGCAGTTAACATACTTTGTAAAATTTAAAGTGCTATAAAAAGTCAGCTATTACTATTAATTGTTATTATCACTATTACCACCAACAGTTAGAGATATATTTAAAGGGAACTTATAAGCCAAGCTATTCTAGAATCAAAATAACATATGCCTAGAAAAACTAGAGATGTCTCAAGAAACCTTTGAATTCCAAGCAGATTTAGTGAGAATAAAGAGAGAAGGGAAGACTAGAGGCATATTTCCTTAAAATCTTGTCCTCTTTTAAGTTAAATTTATCCTTTTTATATAATTGATAGTTTCTAATTTTATTGGTATTTTCAATGAGGGATTATATTCACAACATTATTAAGACTTAGTAAAGCTAAAATTGCATGTCTCTGTTCCACAGTAAGTGTTTTATGAAGTAGTTTCAAGTAATTACATCATTAAATTTTACAGCTAGGAAAGAACTCACAGATTTATAGTCAAATAGAAAAAATACATATGCCAAGCAAATCTTATTCCATTATCAATGACTATATCTATATCTATAAAGATATAATGTGTATATATAACTGTATATATGAAGACTGAAAAAAGACATTTGTCATCATCTTTTAAAATAATCCATCCTAACTATAAATATATTTTTAAGTTTCTAGAACATAAAGTTTAGAAAATCGTTATTAAAAAACCTATAGGCATATTAATTTTAAAACAAATAATATTAGCAAGAATTTTTTAAAAGCTGTTACACTTTTTCCTCCTATATTGAACACTTGTGCTTTCCAACCTAATATATCCACAGTTCCACAACAGTAGTTTCTTTTTTTTTTTCCCCTTGGCTATGGAACCAGCATTCTTCCACTGTCCCATGGGTTGCATATTTATTTTTTATTTGCAAAACATATGTATGGGTAATTCTTCGACATTAACCCTTACAAAGCTTTCTGTTACAAATTTTTCTCCCCTACTCCCCACCCCTCCCCTAGATGGCAGGATAGCCACTACATATTAATTATGTTAAAATACTTGAATACTTAAAATCAAATATATGTATACATATTTCCATACTTATCATTGCACAACAGTAGTTTCTGATGAATTTTATACAACTAGTTAGAACTAACAATTTTTTTTGCATTATTAGGAAAGAAAAAAATGGAAAACGTACTTTAAAATGACATGTGAGCATGGAATACACCCTTTTTATATTTTAAGATCAAATGAGACATACTATTGTCGACCTGGAATCACAAATACAATAACATTGAAGAATGAAATTTTATTGCTTGAAAAGTAAATTCAAAATTTAATAACACAGAATGTTGAGTTAGAAGGAAATTTTGAGGTCTTAGCCTCAAAGAACATGAGAATTAGAAGGTTTCAGGAGATAAATTTAGTTCAATCTCCTTATTTTATGGAATGGAAACTTAGACCTAGAAGGATTAAGTGATATGGGGCTATACAGTTCTCTCAAAAAAAGCTATTGTTGGATTTACAATCCACTCACAGTTTTGGGGAATGATAGCCTATAGGCAAGCAGGCCTGGTACAATAATTTTAAAATAATTAGGGCTATTTTTCACTGAAATATAGGTGAGTATTCTTTCTGCATGTGAAATTCAGTTTCTTCTCCATGACAGATTTTCAAATAAAATATCTTTCTGAATACTCACTGATCAATTGATTTACTTTAGCATGGAAACTCACTGGAACCATGATATTATTTAACACATTTATTTTCCTAAAAAGTAACTGCTTATACTTTGTTTTACATAAATCTAGAGAAACTTGATAAACATAGATCTTCTCTTTATCTTTAGACCATGAGGCTCAAAAATCTTAGATACCAGTAAGTGTTTGCTTTTATGTGCTAACATAATTTTGACAGTCAATATTTCATCACATGATGACCTATCTTATTCCTGCAGGACATCAACCTATGAAAATCACATTTATTTATTTTAAACTAATAGTTTCTCCATTTTAAATAGATTCTTTCTCTCTCTCTCTCTCTCTCTCTCTCTCTGTGTATATATATATATAAAATAAAAGGTGAACAGAAACATTTAGGAAATCCATCTGAAAGAGGGAAAGCATGTTTGGAAATGCAGAGTTACATTAAAAGACAAACAAATCAACCTAGGCAAGCATTAATATCAGACTTTATATTTCCCTTGGCATATAGAGAGGCTACATCATAACTAAACTGCAACCACAAAAGAACTGAGTTATTTCAGAGTTTTTCATTTGGGCTTGAAATTTCCCATGTTTTATCTCAACTTAAAATTGATCCGTATTCTTTGCATCACTCAAGTGTGGAAAACATGATTTTCTACAGATTCATCCTTCCTATCCAAAAAAGGGCCATATTTCAAGCAGTAGTCATATAATCTTAATATATTAATTTCCAAATTTCAAACTTTCTGATAGTTGAGTTTGGCACTTATTTTTCCAATGTATTGATTTTTTAAAATTAAATTATGCATTATACGAAAAGCAGTCTGGTATAGGGAATGGAAAAACAGCCTTGAAGCAAGGGAAATATGGGCTCAAGTTTTATCTTTGGTATATATTGATTATGCGAACCTGGGCAAGTCAGTGATCTAGACAATACTCAAAGACTGTAAGCTGCAGAGAAGAAACCTACCTGCATTGGTAGAAGAAACTTATTTATCCAAGAATTTCTTATAAAATGAAATCACAGATTTGGTGATATTTCATTTTTAATTTATTTTTAAAATATATACAATACTTTTGATCCATATATTCAATTAAGACAATTCATATAAATATTTTAAATGTTAGTGGGACATAACATAATATACAGAATAGATATAAACTTTAGGAATGGCTATTCCCAGTGAAAGTATAATGTTGGAAAAACCACAAACTCTTTGAATTTATCAGATGTTCAGAGACTTGGAAAAAAGGGAAATCATGGAGACCATATAATGCAAAATTCACATCTCAGCTCACTAAGGTGGCAAACAATTTGACATATGTTACATATTGGCAATTATGTAAACATAATTCCACATTAGTTATGTTCCAAAAGAAGAAAGAGAACACAAGGGAAAAGCCACAAAAATAATGACAAAAAATACTATGCTTTGATCTGCATTTAGATTCCATAGTTCTTTCTCTGGATATGGATAACATTTTCCATCACAAGTTCCTTGGAATTGTACTGGATCATTATATTGCTAAGGAGAGCTAAGTCAATCAGAATTGATCATCACACAATGTTGATGTTATCGCATAAAATGCTCTCCTGGTTCTGTTGGTTTTAATCTCTTCACTCACCACTGAGTCATGTTTAAATCTTTCCATGATTTTCTGAAACCCTTCTGCTTGTCATTTGCTTATAGCAGAAGAGTATTCCATTACATTCATATTTCACAACTTATTCAACCATTTCCAGACTGATAGGTATCCCCTCAATTTCCAATTATTTGATGCCATAAAAAGAGCTGCTATAATTATTAAGATAACCTCCATTTATTCCTATGCTGTTTAAAGTTTTTAATAGGAATGGGTACTGTAGTTTGTCCAAAGCTTTTTCTGTTTCTATTGAGATAATCATAAGACTTCTGTTAGTTTTGTTATTGATATGGTAAATTATGTTGACAGCTTTCCTAATATTGAATTAGTCCTACATTCTTGGTATAAATCTCACCTGGACATAGTATATTATCCTGGTGATAAACTACTGTAATATCTTTGTAATATTTAAAATTCTTGTATCACTATTCATTAAGGAAATTAATCTATACTTTTCTTTCTCTATTGGAAATTAAGCTATACTTTTCTTTCTCTATTTTGGCTCTTACTGATTGAGGTATCAGCACTATATTTGGATCATAAAAGCAATATGGAACAACTCCACTTATTTTCTTCAAAAGTTTATATAGTGTTGGAATTAACTGTGCTTTAAAAATTGAGTTTTATATCCATATGGTCCTAGAGAAATTTTTTTTAAAGGAATTCACTGATGACTTGTTCAATTTATTTTTCTAAAATGGGATTATCTAAATATCTTACTTCTGCTTCAATTGATCTGGACAATTTATATTTTTGCAAATATTCATTCATTTCATTTCACTGTCAGATTTGTTGGCATATAATTGGGCAAAATAGCTCCTAATTATTGCTATAACTTCTTCTTCATTGACAATGAAGTCACCCTTTTCATTTCTGATACTGGTAATATGCTTTTCTTTTTTTAAAAAATAAAATTAAGGACAAGTTTATTTATCTATTTTTTAAAACCAGCTCTTGGTTTTATTTATTAGTTCAATAGCTTTTTTACTTTCAATTTTATTAATCTCTCCAATTTTCAAAATTTCTAATTTGGTGCTCAATTGAGGATTTTTCTTTTTCTTTTTTTTGCTGAGGCAATTAGGATTAAGTAACTTGCCCAAGGTCACACATCTAGGAAGTGTTTGTGTCTGAGATCAGACTTGAAGTCAGGTCTTCCTGACTTCAGGGCTGGTGCTCTATCCACTGGGCCACCTAGCTGCCCTCGGATTTTTCTTTTTCTAATTTTTTAAATGGCATGCCCAATTCACTGGTATCTTCTCTATTTTATACTCTATTTTATTCATGTAAGCATTCAGAGATATAAAATTTCCCCTAAAAATTGTTTTCACTAATTCCATAACTTTTGACATATTGTCTCATTATTGTTATTCTCTTTGATGAAATATTTGTTTATGCGATTCTTTCTTTGACCCAGTTATTCTCTAGGGTTAAATTATTTAATTTCCAATTAATTTATAATTTCTCTTTTGATGGCCCTTTATTACATGCCATTTTAAAAATTGTATCATGAAGTAAAAAAGATGCATTTGATATTTCCACATTTCTGCATTTGATTTTGAGATTTTTATGCTCTAATACATGGTCAACTTTTGTGTAGCTGCCATATATCAGTAAGAAAAAAGTATAATCTCTATCCCCTTCAATTTTCTCCACAGATCTAGCATATCTAATTTTTCAAAAATTCTATTTACTTCCTTAACTTTTCTTGTTTATTTTGTGGTTAGATATGTCTAGTTCTGACAGAAGGAAGTTGAGATTCTCCACAGCAAAGCTATAGTTTTTGTGATCTTAACTTCACCTTTAAGAATTTGGATACATATGTTTAGTATTGATATTTCTTCATTGTCTATGGTTCCTTTTAGCAAGATGCATCTTTCTTCCTTGTCTCTTTAATTAGTTCTATTTTTGCTTTTGCTTTGTTAGAGATCAATTGCTACTCCGGCTTTTTTTTTTTTTTTAAACTTCAGCTGAAGCATAATATATTCTCCTCCATCCTTTTAGCAGATGTCTCCCTCCCTTTTCCCCACCCTCTTCCCTAGGCAGCAAGTAATCCAATATATGTTAAGCCTGTGCAATTCTTCTATATATATTTTCACAATTATCATGCTGCACACACACAAAAAAATTAGATTAAAAAGGGGAAAAATGAGAAAAAACAAAAAGCAAGCAAAACAACAACAAAGATGAAAATACTATGTTGTGAACCAAACTCGGTTCCCACAGCCTCTCTCTAGGTGCAGATGTCTCTCTTCATCACAAGATCATGGAATTGGTCTGAATCATTTCATTGTTGAAAAGAGCCACAATAATATTCCATTACCTTCATATAACACAATTTATTCAGTGATTCTTCAACTGATGGGCATCCAATCAGCTTTCAGTTCCTTGCCACCACAAAAAGAGCTGCTATATTTTTGCACACGTGGGTCCTTTTTCCGTTTTTATGATCTCTTTGGGATGCAGGCCCAGAAGAGACACTACTAGATCAAAGGGTGTGCACAGTTTGCCCTTTGGGCATAATTCCAAATTGCTCTCCAGAATGGATGGATAAATTCACAACCCCACCAACAATGTATTAATATTCCAGTTCTCCCACATCCCCTCCAAAATTTCCTCTCAAATTAGCCAATCTGAGAAGTGTGTAGTTGAATATCCATTTTTTCACCTAAAAGATTATGCTCAATTTTTTGCTGGGTAGTTGGTTCTTCTTTGTAATCTAAGCTCCTCTATCTTCTGGAGTATCACATTCCAAACCCTCTAATACTTTAATGTAGAAATTACTCAGTACTGTGTAATCCTGACTTAATATTGTTTCTTTCTGGTGGCTTACTGTATTTTTTTTCCCTTCATCTGATAGTTCTGAAATTTGCCTATAATATCCCTTAGAGTTTTTATGTTGGGAATCTCTTTCAGGAGGTGATCAGCAAATTATTTCAATGACATTTTACCTTCTGGTTCTGGGATACCATGGCAGTTTTCCTTGATCATTTTCTTGAAAGATGCTACCAAGGTGCTTTTTTTTTATTATAACTTTCAGTATGTCAATAATTCTTAAATTATTTCTTTTGTATACTACATTTCAGGTCAGTTGCTTTTCAATGGGATACTTTACATTTATTCTATTTTTCCATTGTTTTGATTTTATTGATTCTTGATGTCTCATAGAATCATTAGCTTCCACTGCCCAATCCTAATTTTTAAGGAATTATTTTCTTATGACCAGAAGGATGATTTCAGAGAAGCCTGGAGAGACTGGCATGAACTGATGCTAAGTGAAATGAGCAGCCAGGAGACCATTATACACACCAATAACAAGACTATTTGATGATCAATTCTGATGGACATGGCTCTCTTCAACAATGAGATGTTTCAAACCAGTTCCAATTGTTCAGTGATGAAGAAAGCCATCTACACCCAGGGAGAGGCCTGTGGGATCTGAGTGTGAACCACAACATAGCATTTTCACTCTTTCTGTTGCGGTTTGCTTGCATTTTGTTTTCCTTCTCAGATTTTTTTTTCTTTGTAGATCCAATTTTTCTTGTGCAGCAAAATAACTATATAAATATGTATATATATATATATATATATTGGATTTGTCATATATTTTAACATAGTTAACATGTACTGGACTACCTGCCATCTAGGGGAGGGAGGAGGAGGGAAAAATTTGGAACAGAAAGTTTTGCAAGGGTCAATGTTGAAAAATTACCCATGCATATGTTTTGTAAATAAAAAGCTTTAATAAAAAAAGGGGGGGGGATTATTTCTTTGGTTAGATTTTGTGCCTCTTTTTTCCATTTGCCCAATTTGACATTTAAAAAAAATTCAATAATTTTATTTTTCCAAATACAAGATAGTTTTCAACATTCATTTTTGTAAGACTGTGTTCCAAAATTTTCTCCCTACCTCCCTTGCCTCCTCCCTCTCCTCCAAGACTACAAGAAATCTGATAATGATTAAATATATGCAAATCTTTTAAAAATATTTCCATATTTGTCATGTTGTGCAAGAAGAGTCAGACCAAAAGAGAAAAAAACACAAGAAAGAAAGAAACAAACAAAAGGTGAAAATATTATGCTTCAATCCACATTCAATCTTCATAGAACTCTCTTGAGATGTGGATGGCATTTTCCATTCCAAGTCTATTGGAATTACCTTGAATCACTGCACTGATGAGAAAAGCAAAGTCCATCAGTTGATCATCACATAAACTTCTTGGTACTATGTAGAATGTTCTCTTGGTTCTGCTCCCTTCATTGAGAACAGGCTTTTCTGAAATCATTCCTTTGATAGAATCTTATAAAACAATAATATTTTATTCATGTACCATAACTTATTCTGCCATTACCCATGTGGTTCCTTTTCTCTCATTTATGATCTCTTACGAAAATGACCCAGTAGAGACACTACTGGATCAAAGGGTATGCATAATTTTATAGCCCTTTGAGCAAAGTTCCAAATTGCTCTCTAGAATGGTTGGATTCTTTCACAACTCCACCAAAAATGCATTTAGTGTCCCAGTTTCCCCACATTCCCTACAGCATTTGTCATTATCTTTTCTTGTTATCTTAGCCTCCGAAATTATCTTTTCATATCCTTTAATCATTTATCAACTGGGGAATAGCTTGTATTCTTGTAAATTTGAGTCAGTTCTGTATTTATTTTAGAAATGAGGTCTAGAAACGTTGACTTTAAAATTCCTCTTCTCCCCCAGCTTTCTGCTACCCTTCTAATCTTGGCTGAATTGGTTTTGTTTGTGCTTCATTTTCTTTTTTTCATAATTCTCATTTCTTCTCCCATTTTTCTCTACTTTTCTTACTTGATTTTTAAAATCCTTTTTGAACTCTTCCAAGAGGACTTTTAGGACCCGAAACCTAAAACAGAGTTTATGTTTTGATCTTCCCTCTTACCATAGTAGCTTTCTATGGTTAGAGCTTTTTTTTTTTTTTTTTTTAAATAATTTTCCTTCTTTTCCTCATTTTTAAAATGTTCCTGGCATATAGGGGGCATTATGCCAAGCTTCTTGCACTGAAAGGCCAGGAGTCTAGTCACTGGTATCTGCACTGGGACCTCTGGGGCTGGCAACTTGTCCATTGTGCAAGGAGGGCTTGATCTAGTAGCACTTTTTGGGCTCTGGGTTCTGGGATTGGCAGTCTGCCTGTTGTACTGGGGCTGGAAGCCTCACAGCTGGCCTACTATGCCATTGGACTGCTGAACAAGAACCATGGAATCTTGGTTTCAATCTATGCTGCGGCTAAGAACTTCCTGCTGGCTTGCCCAGGCACAGCCTGCACTGGGTCCCTTTTACCCAAGTGAGACAGACCTTTCTTGGAATCCTCTCTAATTATGCTATTATTTCTTGTATATAGTCATTTTCCTTTCCTTCCCCATTGTGAACAAAATCTACTAAAATTAACTTTATTAATATTCAGGCATGACAGAAACAATTTCAGCATGTCTCTAATGAAACTTTAAAAGTACAGAAAATAATGTGTCCTGAGCCCTTTGTCTACCTAAACAAGATCAGAGTTTTTCCTTCATTATTATAGCAGCACATAGATCACTCTAACAACCAATATGTTATTAAGCACCTTTTATGTGCCAAGTACTCTGAATCCCAATGTGGTTCTAGTACCAGCTTTTGAAAAGCTTACTTTCTCCAGAGACTTTAAGTGAGAGGGCTATAGCTTACTCTATGTCTGTTCAGATATTCTACGTCTAACCTCCAGGAATCTAACAAACAAGATCTATACAAAATAAATATAAGGCTTTTTTTGGAGGGAGGGGGAGTCAAGGGGGGAAAGATAACAAGTGGAAGGAATCAGAAAAGGTCCACTGAAGGAGGTGACATTTACATCTGAGTCTCAAAAGGATCCCGTGGTGGGAAGGGAGGTCATTCCAGGAATGGGGGACAGCTTGCATAAAAGCATGGAAGCAGATTATGAGATGTCATGCATGAGAAACAACAAAGGCTTACATATGAATAGCAAAGAGTGCATGATGAGGAATAATGTATAATCAAAATAGAAAGATAAGAATGGAGAGACTGTAAAGGATTTTAATCACTTAACCTTTTCATCCTTTACTTTCTTAATCTGTAAAATGGGGATAATAACAGGAAATAAAGATTTCATGTGAAGGTTATATAATGTATGTAGAGCATTTTATATACCTTAAAATATTATGTAAAGGTTATTGTTACTATTATTCTTAATACTTAGAATTAGATCATAAAATCCCTCCTTTCTCCCTACCAAAGTAAATCTTAGCCACTAATTTTCTTTCTTTCTTTCTTTTCTTTTCTTTTTTTTTGGCAAGATGTATATACTTTTCAGAAAAGAACATTATAACATTTTAAAATTAGTATAACTTAATTTAATGTAACATGTTATATTTTTTTGGTGTGTATCTCTTTTAATAGTATATTTTATTAAAATCTTCCTGATTCTTGTAGTAAACTGGAATATCATAAAACCTCTCACCAAAAATTATATATGCTCAACATTAAAATACCTCAAAGGAAAAGAAATTCAAACATAGGGTACTTCAATTAGAACATTTTTTCAAGGTTACATGCATGTACAAAAATCATAATATGACTTAAGTGGCATCTCTTTAACTTTTTTTGGAGAACTATTGATGGGATTATTTGGATAAGTGGATCAAATCTCAACTTTAAAATTTTTTTTCATTGATTTTAGTCACTG
Source organism: Myrmecobius fasciatus (assembly GCA_023553655.1). NCBI lineage: Eukaryota > Metazoa > Chordata > Mammalia > Dasyuromorphia > Myrmecobiidae > Myrmecobius > Myrmecobius fasciatus. The sequence goes on along the minus strand of JAJPUD010001082.1, from coordinate 442,806 downwards.
CATTGGACTTGGACTTTTTAATATAAATAAATTTGCATTTTCTTTGATGTTACCAAAGGCTGGGAACCATTTAACAACTTTTTGAATGTTTCCTGCTACAGGCAAAAAGTATTATAATTTAAAAAGTAGGCTAAGTAAGAGTGCTGAAGTAATTAAAAATCATGATGGACAACAACATTTTATTTAAGATAAGAGTGTTTTCATTTTATTTGTATAGTTTCTATACCAGAATACTATAAGATATGATTACAAAATAGCAAAATCATTGAAGAATGGCTTCTACTGGAGCATTTTACTTGGAATTTTTAAGGAAGAAACTTAAAAGTATCAGTTCATACTCAAAATTAGAATATGTAACATTAGAAGTGTGCATTTTTTTTTAAAATGCAGTGCAATGAATGAATTCTTACATATTTTTATTTGCAATAATTGTAAATCCTTTTCCTGGAAGCATTTTTTTTAACTTAAAATAAGACTCAAATATTCTTTTTCAAAATCACATTATTCCAAGCTTTATGAACTTTGCTCTTTCCTCTGTATTGTGGCCTTTGAAAACCATATAGTAATTCAAATCAGGAAGAGGGTAAGCCAAGATGACCATGACTTCCTTACCCGGAGAACAAAAAGCTACTTTACTCGTTGAAATGTAGGAGTTATAATTATAATTGCTTTGCCCTTCCGAAAACTTCTCTCCCAAATTATCCGAACTGTTCAGCAGGTGGTGTAGGAGGATCAATTCAAATCCACAAGAGTTGGTCAATAATGTGATATAAGCAACCAAAGAAGACTTTAAATGTCTAACAGGAAACATAGCTTTAATGTTTTTTCATTTTAAATTGATTTAGTCTGGGTCAGAACATTTGTATGTTTATGTAAGAAACAGCTCATGTTGAACCATTTACTACTCACTGCTGAACAGGCATAACTTAGGAACAAACTGTATATAAAGAACTAAAAAGTATCCACTTATATAGCTCAATTGAGAGCTACAAAATGTTAACAAGCCAGAAAACAAGACTTTGAAAAAATTAATTATCTTTCAATGTCTATTAACTCTACTCTCTTATCTTTAATCTCTTCCTCTCTACTGGCTTCTTTCCTTTTTAGTTCAAACAGGGAAAATTTGTCTCCTCTGTCCTTAAAAACATACCTCACTTGATTCACTCCAATCATCTCTTGTGGCTACCATCCTATATTCTTTTTTTCCCCTCTTCTCACCTAAATTCCTTGAGAAAATTGTCCATAATTGCCATCTTAAATTCGCCTTTTACTCTCTTCTAAACCTTTAGTAATCTAGATTTCAACCTTATTCAACAGAATACTTCTATAAAGTTACCAATGAGATCTAAATTGTTAAAGTGAATGTCCTTTTCTCAGTCTTAATCGTCTTTAGCCTTTCTATAGCATGACAATGTTGAACAATTCTTCTTCAGAACACACTCCTCTCTAAGTTTTTATAACATTTCTATTTTCTGTTCAACTGCTCCAAAGATTACTTGTTTAGTATTCATCAAGGTTATGCCTTCTAACTGTGAATATTCCTAAGGTTCTGTCCTTGTCCTCATTTTCATGACACTCTATACCATGGGCATCTCAATTCTCTAACTGTTGAAAACAGAATTCATTATCTCACCTCCTAAACTCTTCCCCCTCTGAACTATTCTCCCAGTAATTCAGGCTTTTCATAAATTCAGTGTCATTCTTGACTCTTCATTCTCACTCATTACACATGTCCAAAATAGTCCCAAGTCTTGTTTAAATCTTGCCAATGTATCTTAAATCTCTTTTTCTCTATTCATATAGTAAGAAATTTTATCTAAGGGGCAGCTAGGTGGTGCAGTGGATAGAGCACCAGTCCTGAAGTCAGGAGGAACTGAGTTCAAATCTGGTCTCAGGCATTTAACACTTCTTAGCTGTGTGACCCTGGGCAAGTCACTTAATCCCAACTGCCTTAGCCAAAAAAAAAAAAAAAAAAAAAATAGAAGAAGAAGAGGAAATTTAATCTAGACCTTCATAACCTCTCATCTGGTCTACTGTAATAACGTTTTAATTAATCTTTCTGCCTCAAGTCTTTCCCCTCTTCATCTGTCATTTAGCAACTATGATAATTTCCTTAAAGAGAGATATGTCCATGTCATCAATCTACTCAAATAATGTTAGTCCCACCCAATTATTTCTAAGATCATGTATAAAATTCTCTTTAAAACTCATAATAAACTGATCTCTTCCTATCCGTCAAGACTTCTTTTTTTTTTCCATGTAGTTTATGATCCAGTAATGGGACCTATTTGTAGATAATGAAAGCTTGCACTTCATTCCTTTGCATTAGGTATTTTCTTTTTCTGGAATGCTCTATCCCCTACCTTCCTTCAAAAATGAATTCAAGTCCTTCCTTCTGTAGGAGGTTTCTTCTGGTTAAATTAGTTTTATCAACTTTCCATCTATCTTGAATATACAGTTACTTATGTTATTTCCCTCTTTAAATATGAGTTTCTTGCAAGCTGAGGCTGTTTTTCCTTTTTTTTTTTTTTTTTAAATTCCTTAGGGCAAAGCATGAGGCCTGACCCATACAGAATGTTTTATAAATGCTTACTAAATAAGTGAAGTTGATTAAATTAAATGTGTCTGACACAAAATAAAATCAGACATCAGCAATCATTTACCTCACAATACTAAGAAGGTTACAGAGAAAGCATAAATAGGTAGAGAAATGCTGCTTATGATAGCTTCTATAAGCTAATCTTTTATAGAATATCACACAATTGTAATTTAACTGCCTCGGTGGTTAGAGAAGACCAGCAAGCCTAGGGTAGTCAGAATACTCAGGGAAAAATATTTTTGTTTTTCCCTGATGATGTTTACTATAATTCTGCAATAGTCTTTTCTCACTTGTATCAGATTTGATAATTATTACCTTGAAAGGCATAGTTAATTTGGTCCTGAAAAACTGAAATATAAGACAAAAGGAAGAGAAGAAGAAAGAGGGGACAGAAACAGTAAACTGAAGAAAACAAGAAGGTGAAAACCCAATGACTTACTTGCTGGTGGAATGCTATGCTTTGCAGGGCTGGAGAAATGAATGAAATACACTGAGTAAGAGATGAGAACTCCATTTGTTGTAAAACACTGAATATTAATGAAATTAAAACCTAAATGTAAATGTATTAATTTATTCTAGATAAAAGAAAAATTACCTATATAAGTAGAAAGGCTAGTTTTGGATTAGTTTTAAACAAACAAAAATTTGTACTTACTATGAGCAGATGCTGTTTTGCACTAGATCTCAAAGGTCCTTTCATTGATAATATTTATGATTTTATTTTCCTCTTTTTTCACTATCTAGGAATTATGTTCTAATTTAACTACATTATTCTAACAAATGACTTAAAAGATAAAATAAACAAGTTTAAAAAACTGTTGGTGGTTATATTTCATGCTTAACATGTGATCTTTTGTAGATGAAGATGATGTTATTGACCTGGCCATTAGTAGGACATGTACTTTGAATTACTTTTCCAGTAGGGCTGACAGATATCCTTGGATTGACCTACTTGCTTGGTTATTCCCCTTTGTGATCAGCGTCAGACATCTGCAAGACAGCTGGCTTAAGATAAGAGTCTGGGGTCAAGAGTATACTAAAAGGCCAAAGAAAGAATAGTTAACCAACTCAATTCAGTACTGAACTCATGACCTCGGCCTCATTAGGACTGTGCCATATAATCCAAAAAGAGGATTGATGATGTAAAGAAGTCACTTTAAATAAACAAACTCTTCAACAAATTTATGAAATTTAAATAGGCTATTTTAAATGGCTTCTCTAGGGTTTTTAGCCAAAGTGACAAATTTAATGTAAAAAATTTTCTTATTTGCTGCCGCAGAGAGTCAGAGGGAACAGGTGTTTTTAAGTTCAAAAGCAGAAAATAAAGCATATCCAATTATTAATTTATTTTCCAAGGATGTAATTTCATACTTCTTAGAAACTGAAATCCATGTGAAATTTGGCTAATAGTTTCATACTATCAAATCCAAATAAAATTTTATGATGAAGGATTCAAAGAACATATTTATTTTCCCCAAAATACAATTATATAATGAATTCTTAATAGTTATATAAGCAAATCTACATTTAAATCTTATATTCAGCCAAACTGAATATCAAATAATAGCATGACTAATTTTTCTTTGATAGATTTTAGATAAATCTGTAGAATATTCAACATATTCCTTTAAACTGAGAAACGTATAAATTTTAGGTTTTTATATTTGGGAAAGGATCATAATTTGGGTCTAGATCAAAACTAGATTCCATGCAACAATGTTTTCTTCATGCCCACATGGCTTTTTTATCTTATAAACTCTAGTTATTCTCTCTCCTACTACTTCTGCTTTTATTCTAATCAACTTTTAACCTGATCATATTTTCTGTACTAATGTGGTTAGCTGTCCCTCTAAAACATAATGTTGATTTTTTATAGTCATTTCTTTAACCTTCTAGTAGTAGGAAGAACAAAAAAATTGTGAAAAGTGACAATTTTATAAGGCAAATATTTGGGCTATTTTAATATTCTAAAAATGCTTGGATTTTTCAATCTGTCTTATCCCCAACAAAAGTTCTCCTCTGCTATCTCCCTGTGGTGGATGTCTATGTTGAAAGTAGCACCAGCAGAGCATAATTCTGTCAGGCACAAATCAGGTAAAAGGTTTCAAGTGTAGACCAAGCAAGAAGCAGAATCTGTTATTCAAGAATTGTTAACTGTTTCTTGTATTTGTTTTTGTTGTTACTGTTTGGTCAAAGCCATGAATGAAATAGATAAAACAGAGAAGTAGATCCAGATACTGTCTTACTTGCTACTGCTTCTGGAGTGACAGTGGCATAGTAGTGGTCTCAGCTTCTAAGAATCACAGTTTTTAGATTATCTACTCACAATTTAGTTGTTGGAACTCAATGTGTGAATTTTGTCCAATAACCAGTGAATTATTCTTCTACTGGAAAAAGTGTAGGTAAACAGAAGGAAAGTCATTAAGTTTTCAAATGGTGTATTTAGTTTATCTGAATGCTCAGAGGTAATTTTATTTTATTTTGTGGAATATTTGGTCATCTAAATTTGCTTTTTATGGTAACTATATGGAAAGAAGCTACCATGAAGATAATTTGCAGTTTTTGTGCCAACATCTATTGTTGAAGATGGAGAAGTTGAAGATGTTTATAAAGAACATGGCAAGATCTTCTAAAACCAAAGTCAATAATCATCTTGATAGTCTGATTACTTTAATAAGAAGATGAGACTGAAAAAAGCTGAATGTTATTTAAAGACAAAACATAAACTAGACAAAAGGCTTGTAAACTACTCAGAAATGTTACACTTGTAACACCATAAGACTTTGTTTTCAAATAGAGAGCCAGAATTGCCAAGTAGGTTTAGTGCTGTTGATTAAGGCAAAAGTCAGCATCAAATTGGGAGAAATGCTGAAGATGAGGAGAAAGTGCATTGTTTTAAGTCATAAATAAATCAGAAAGAAGTTGCTGAGAAAATGAGCCTACAGAGTGGTCAAGCTGCAAAATGCAAAGGCTAAATGCTAAATGAAAACAGGACAACAAATAAGATATTAGATGACATGGAACAGATTTATGGGTATTTCCATAATGATATTTTTGGAACAGAGATAACAATAAAATAATAATCTTAGCACTGTAACACTTTCATAACTGAATTATTATAATATTATAATAATGATGATACTTAAAGTGAAATCAGGGTTGAGAAGAGTGGCTGATCTTGACTATATATTTGGAGAAGAAATTTGTGATCACTATTGATTAGAGAAATGCAAATTAAGACAATTTTTAGGTACCACTGGCTAATATGAATTATAATGATAAATGTTGGAGGGAATGTGGGAAAACTAGGATACAAATGTATTATTGGTGGAGTTGTGAAATGATCCAACCATTTTGGAAAGCAATTTGGAACTATGTTCAAAGGGCTATCAAACTCTTTGATCATTAGATCATTAGAAAAAATGGAAAAAAAAATCTGTGGAGCACTCAGGAATCTATTTTGAAGATATTTCTAAGACAGCAGGAATTCCAAAAGAAAATATAACCATTAGTAGCATTTTTATGAAGAAAAAGAAGGGAATAATAAAACATCAGAAACTATCTATATATATATATAATCTTCTTTCTTATTGCTATAAAAATTATGCACAAAGTAAGAAGATTTGGGTGAAGATACTAGGATTTGGTAAGTTTTTTAAAAAGGTTTGAAAAAATTATTTTTTAAATCAAAACCCATAATTTCATAGTAACTCAACTGAGAGGTTCAAAAAGTGTAACATTTTACAGTGATTATTGTTTGTTAATTTAAAAAAAAAAGCATTTGACTAAGTAGACTTAAATGTAGCCCCTAAGGCTCTTTTCAAATGACATGTTTTCTGTGCATTGGTTAATATCATAAGAATTTTATGGAAGATAAAATCATAGTTCTCTACTGAGTAGTGAGGTATAAACTGGGGAGGCACATGCTCAGTAGTGTTTATTAGTGTTTGTTAGTAAGCATGGGATGCATAGAATCAGATATTCCTCATCAATATTTTCCAAATGCCTGAGAACTATGAAAGTATAGTCTTTTCAATGAAGTTGATAATCATTCAAAGGTATTATAAGCCTAAGGATCTACACTGAAAAAAAACAAGGTGGATGAAAAAATGTATATTGCCTAGATTATGAATTGTATTTGGATGGTTAGCTCACTATATACATATCTTAGAAAGGTACTACAAAGATGCAATTTCATTGGCCCTAGAATGAAAAAGGAGAAGGTGACAAGACCATATTTAAGAATTTATATGACACTTTCAAAGATTCCAAGTAATTTGCTGTCAACAAAATCCCATCTTATTTATTCCATTTTATCTGTCAAATGAAGAGATTAGATTAGAAGACCTTTAAGTTTCCTTCATGCTCTAAATCTTCTGCTAAATGATCCTAAACATAGCAAGTACTTAAAAATATTTCTTGAATGAAATAATAAATATGTTTATTACTTAGTCCTCATAGTGTTTAGCATTGAATAATTTGTTCTGGGCTGGACCTGACTCAGAACAGTGCCCTAGTGTTGAGGTCTGTTACTGGAATACAATCAGACAATTCATAAGTGATTCAACACAATAAAAAGATGATTTACTTTGCTATAATAAAAGAAAATTATTCAACATGTAAGTAAGAGAGAAGGCAGTTTCAAATAGAAGGTTATCAACAATGTTAAAAGCTTCAGAGAGGTAAAGAAGCATGAGGACTGAGAGAAGGCTGCTAAATTTGGCAATCAGAATATAGATCACTTTGGAGAGAGCAGTTTCAGTTGAATGATGAGATCAGAAACCATCCTGAAGAGAGTTAAGGAAAGAGAGGAAAAGGAGTCAAGACAGTGATTTTAGATGACTTTCTCCAGAAATTTAGTCATAAAAATGAGGTTAGCTATGGGGATGATAGCTAACAAAGATAATTGAGAATGGAGGAGACAGGAGAGTGTGTAGTCAACAATAGCATCAAGTAGACAGAAATGTTGAAGATTAGTGAGAGGGTATATGACAGAATGCAATCTTTTTAAGAACAAAGGATAGTGATCTTACACAAGTCACTTAACCCCAATTGCCTCAGCAAAAAAACAAAGGATAGGATGTAATCATGTGTACATGTTAAAGGAGTTTGCCCTGACAAGCATAAGAACCATCTCTTCATATGGGACAGGATGAAGGAGGATTTATTAGAGGAAAACATCTGACTTATGTAAAGAGAGAGAGGGAGAGAGAGAGACAGACAGATAGACAGAGAAACAGAGAGAGAGAGAGAGAGAAAGCGTGCAAGCTCATGGGAAGTGGAATCATTTTTTATTTTTTCCCCCAGTGAAATACAAGGTAAAGTTCTAAGCTGAGAGGATGGTGTTAGGGGATCCATGGGAGATTTGGGGGAATAAAAGTTCTGTGTTTAATTGTTTGAATCAATCAAGTGATATAATCAATTTGAATATATGTAAGAAAAAGGGAAGTGTGCTCCAAAAGTATGTGTGAATATACATATGTGTGTAAATACATCGTGGTAACTTCTTCCTATACTATCATAGTAAATGCCCTTTTTTTAAGCTAATTACATTGGAAAGTAAATTTAACAGTGAGACTCATGTGTAATGAAGTGTTAGGAACATATAACTCATGATAGATGACCTTAAGGGAACCTCAACCTTTAAATGTGAATATAAATTGGGGATGATAATCTAGGTCACTGAGCAGGAAGCTACACTGAGGCAATATCCAGTTGGAAATTCCAATGCTATTTACAAAGCTTATAGTAATGTGAAAGCTTTAGAATTAAAAAAAAAAATCAGAATCAAATGATTAGGGCTCACATCTCTTCTAGGAGTGAAGAACAATAAAACATTACTAGCTCCTGACATGATTTCCTCATCAAGAGACATTCACATTAGTAGCTGCTCAGATAAAAAGGGGAGCCATAGAGGAGAAAAAAATCCAAGATATAATTATAGATTTAAACCTGTCTTTGTGAACCATACAGTCTATGAAAAAGCTTACTTTGGGTAACATTCTTGGTCCTGAAATTTCATCAATGTAGGGAAGTCCTCAGTGATGTAACTCCCTTACTGATGCAAATCAAGGAAATATTAAAGGGTATAATAACTATTAATAAACAGGCTGTGTCATATTCAGAGAATTCAACATACCCAGGAAGGCTGAGATATCTTGGGAAAATCATAAGCCTCAAAGGGAGAAATACCAGACTGTGACTTTGCAAAGGGAACCATATGGACAGAGGAAGGCTGGTCTTTTCTTTTCTTTTCTTTTCTTTTCTTCTCTTTTCTTTTCTTTTCTTTCCTTTCTTTCTTTCTTTTTTTTTGTGGGGTCTATTATTCCTGCTCATTTGCTCTACTAGCATGCTGGGGAACAGTCAACCATTTACTCTGGCCCCCAATTCTCACAGAAAGGATTAAATCCTTTCATCAACACATTGCAGGAATGCTAGGCACATAACAGTCATATTATATATAATTGTGGAACTTTGGCACATCACTCCATTGCTGAATCAACACTATGCATGGACTTTCACAGATATTTGTAACTGGTCACATGCTTGTTTTCCATATTCCAGACAATTTAATACTTATTTTTGTCTGCTTCTACATGGAAGGCCTTATCTCTTAAAGACCACATAGATGCCACCTCCATGAAGCGAACTGTGATAATGAGAACAATCGACATATCAGGGCCAGCCTCACATGGCCGGACAGAGAAATAGGTACAAAGAAATTAATAATATAGCCATTTTTGTGAACCATCTGCAGAATTTAGAACTTCTAAACCTTTGATTCTCTTGGAATTTAACCCCTCAAGCTTATACTTGGATAAACTATGTATCTTCACTCAGTTATTCCCTGGAAAATATTCCAAGCTCTCTGCTTCTTTAATAGGGAAGGTACTACATCTTATATGATACCATCTGTGGCTCTGTTTCTGGTTGGTTGAAATATTTTGTCTTTAAGAACTCACTATCTGACAAAAACTGCTGGGGAAAATTGGAAACTAATATGGTAGAAACTAGGCACTGATCCAACCTAACATTGTATACCAAGATAAGATTGAAATGGGTTCATGATTTAGATATATAAAGAATGATATAATAAGCAAATTAGAAGAACATAGGATACTTTACCTCTCAGATCTGTGGAAAAGAAAGAATTTGTGACCAAAGAACTGGAACTCATTACTGAACACCTGATAGATAATTTTGATTATATTAAGTTAAAAAGTTTTTGTACAAATAAAACTAATACAGGCAAGATTAGAAGAGAAGCAATAAATTGGGAAAACACTTTTACATCTAAGGGTTTTAATAAAGGCCTCATTTCTAAAATATAGAGAATTGACTCAATTTTATGAGTTCAAGTCATTCTCCAATTGATAAATGGTCAAAGGATATGAACAATTTTCAGATGATGAAATTAAAACCATTTCTAGTCATATGAAAAGATGCTCCAAATTACTATAGATCAGAGAATGAAAATTAAGACAACTCTGAGATATCACTACACACCTCTCAGATTGGCTAAGATGACAGGAAAGGATAATGACGATTGTTGGAGGGGATGTGGGAAAACTGGAACACTGATACATTGTTGGTGGAACTGTGAACAGATCCAACCATTCTGGAGAGTAATTTGGAACTATGCTCAAAAAGTTATCAAACTGTGCATGACCTTTGACCCAGCAGTGTTTCTATTGGGCTTATATCCCAAAGAGATCTTAAAGGAAAGAAAGGGACCCACATGTGCAAAAATGTTCGTAGCAGCCCTTTTTGTAGTGGCTAGAAATTGGAAACTTAAGGGATGCCCATCAGCTGGAGAATGGCTCAATAAATTATGGTACATGAATGCTATGGAATATTACTGTTCTATAAGAAACAACCAACAGGATGATTTCAGAAAGGCCTGGAGAGACTTGCATGAACTGATGCTGAGTGAAATGAGCAGAACCAGAAGATCATTATACATGGCAACAAGACTATATGATGATCAATTCTGATGGATATGGCTCTCTCCAACACAATAATTGAGGCTAGTTTCAATGATTTTGTGATTAAGAGAGCCATCTACATGCAGTGAAAGGGCTGTGGGAACTAAATGTGGATCGCAACATAGCATTTTCATTCTTTTTATTGCTTGCCTGCACTTTGTTTTCTTATTTTTTTTCCTTTTTGATCTAATTTTTCTTGTGTGGCAAGATTATTGCATAAATATGTATACATATATTGGATTTAACATATATTTTAACATGTTTAACATATACTGGATTACTTGCCATCTAAGGGAGGGGGTGAGGGAAAGGAGGGGAAAATTTGGAACACAAAGTTTTGTAAGAGTCAATCTTGAAAAATTATCCATGCATGTGTTTTGAAAATAAAAAGCTTTAATTTTAAAAAAGTAGAAATTTCTATTACAATTTCAAAAAAAAAAGAAATATTTTGTTTTTGACTTGGGAACTCTGGAATTTGGCTGTAATATTTCTTGGAGTTTTCATTTTGGGATTTTCTTCAGATGGTTATCTATGTATTCTTTCAATTTCTATTTTATCCTCTGGTTCTTGGATATTGGGGCAGTTATGATGTCTATGCTCTTTCTTTGACCATAGCTTTCAGATAATCCAATAATGGCAACTGGTATGACTCTTCAGGGCCCTCTTCCCTTAGGAGTGGAAGTGATACTATTCCTCAGAGTCCCTGATCTCTTGGAGCTGAAAATGATACTGTCCCCTCAAGAATTCCACTCACTCTTGGTGCTCTTCTCTGTCCTTAAATTATGACCCAGAAATGGGTATAGATGATAGAATTGCCAAATGGTATCTGATTCTACACACAATGCTAGCACAGGGAGATCCTGTAAACTCTTTTTGACCAACTGCCAGGTCCCCTTACCATTTCTGGCTCGAGAGCTCCTGAGGTTGTTGCTGCTTCTGTCTTCACTACCTAGTCCCGGGACTGGGATTTCATCCATATGGGATTTGGACCAGCCTCCTTCCTCATGTCACAGATCTTCCTTTCTGACCTCTTAGATTGTCTTGGGCTGAAAGAATGTCTCAACTCTGAACTTCTGTTGGCTCTGCCACTCTAGAATTCAATTTGAGGCATTACTATAAAGTTAACTGGAAGGGAATGTTGAGAAAGCTCAGCTGAGTGCTTTCTCTACTCTGCCATCTATCTTTGTCTCTGTATTGTTTTATCTGTGGTATAAGTTGTATTTTCCCAGTATAATATAAAATCCTTGCAGGCAGATACTATCTTTGTTGCTTCTGCATCCCCAGTGCCTGTTTAGTTCAGTTCCTTGTATAGAGAAGTTATTTAACTGATGTTGAATTGAACTACATAGAGAAGATGGAAAAAAAAGTTATAGTGTTCTGCAATTGGAGTTAGAAGGGTCTAGATTCAAATACTTTTGTGACAAGTAATAGCCACATTAAATTTACTAAGTTGGCAATATCTCTCTGTACCTTTAACAATTGTCTAAGACTTCCATTCAAAATAACTGTTGATAGTATAAAATATTTGGGAATTTATCTGCCAAGGGATAGACAGGAACTATATGAATTAAACTACAAAACACTTTCCACACAAATCAAATCAGACCTAGTCAATTGGAAAAACTTAAAATGCTCATGGGTAGGACGAGTGAATATAATAAAAATGACAATACCACCCAAACTAATTTACTTATTTAGTGCCATACCAATCAAACTCCCAAGAAATTATCTTACAGATCTAGAAAAAATAGTAGCAAAGTTCATTTGGAAAAACAAAAGGCCAAGAATTTCAAGGGGATTAATGAAAAAAAAGGCTGACGATGGTGGACTTGCTGTACCAGATCTAAAACTATATTATAAAGCAGCGGTCATCAAAACCATTTGGTACTGGCTAAGAAATAGAGTAGTCGGGCGGAGCCAAGATGGCGAACTGCGGACAGCTTTCTCTGTGAACTCCTGGGACATTTCCTCAAACCCAGACAAAGTAAGCCTTCCAACTGGTTTCTAAGTGAGAGCACCGCCAAGCATTTGGACTACAACGCACTTCTATCAAAGATCTACCGTGAAAGAACTCCGGAGAAGGTTAGCCTCAGGGGAAATTGGCCGCTGGTCCCGATCAGACTCCAGCCGGGGCGGAAGTCAGGGCTGCGATAGAGGGGCGGATTTTGGGCACCCAGGAAGCCCCTGGGAGACGCCTGGGCCACTTTGCTCTGCTTGCGGGCAGGTGCTTTGGCAGATCTGCCTTTGGAAAAGGGTAGATCGAGAGCAGCTGAAAACGTGGTCCTAGTGCGAATCTAGCCCAACCAGCCTCAGACTGGAAGTCAACTCGGCAAACTGCCCCAGGGCAAATACAAATTGTTGCAGTTTTCTCTGGTTTTGACCAATATACCAACTTTAAATCATGAGCAAGAAGCAGAAGAGAGCTCTCACCATAG
>JAJPUD010001082.1:296887-424787 GCA_023553655.1 Myrmecobius fasciatus | reverse complement strand
TGCCAATATTTTAACATAATTAACATGTAGTGGATGTCCTGCCATCTAGGGGAGGGGTGGGGAGTTGGGGGGAAAATTTGTAACGGAAAGCTATGTAAGGGTTATTGTTGAAGAATTACCCACACATATGTTATGCAAATAAAATAAAAATTAAAAAAAAATTAAAAAAAAAAACAATTGTCTAAGACTTATCTACTAAGTCAAAGATAGGATGTGATTTGTATTGGTTGAGGGAATTTCCCTATCTCAAACATCTCATGATATCAAAATCAGATGCTTTGCATAGTCATGTCTGCTTTATATATCTATATGTGTGTATGTGTGTGTTTGTATATATATACATATATATATATATTTATAAGAACATATAGACAACTATGAATATTTGTTATAAGAGATTTGTTTGTTTTCCTAATGGGAAAGGTGGGAAGGATAAAAAAATAGATTTAAAAAAATATATATTTACAAAGTTAGTAAGACAGATAAAAGTTTTATCGTCTTTTACTTCTTTCTAACAAAGCATGTTTTAACATTAATGACATTTGTGTTAATGTTAGTTAACATTAACAAATTAAACTACATTAAAATATATATAACACACCATATAAATCTTTTTTGTTGCTGTCAATTGCCAAATAATAATATTGCCCTATAATTTATTTCCTATAAGATAAGAGGGAGTTTCAGAAATTATGTTTGATATATAATATATTACAAGTGTGTTTCCATAAAATCCGCAAGGATTTACAGATCATGCAAGAATTTGGCACAAGTGCTGGCTTCACATAACTAGAAGAGAATTTAGAATGTATTACTTTGTGGTGAAATTTATAGGAATTCCCTCACAGGTGACCTTAAAAAAGGCTAACTCTAAATCAGAATAAAATCCTTTTCTGTAATTTTTTTAAAATATAAATAAAATGAAACTAGATTTATGTGTCCTTACTAAAGCTTGTTAGACCTCCTACCAATATTTACTGTCTATACTGTGTCTTCCACAGATCCTTAGCATTATTTCTACTTTGAGAATCCCTTGTTAAATTTGCTATGGCTACAAGTCAACTTTAGATATGAATCTCACAGTCTTGTGTGATTCAACTCTGTAGAAATTCTTCCTCTGTCATATTCATTATCTTTTATCACTTTTATCCAACTCTTCCTTTTACAGATTATTCTGTTGGCCACTAGTCTACCAATTAATCAAGAGGTCTAATTCAGCTATTCTCTTTTAAAACATATTAGTCTTGCTGTACCAGATCTAAAACTATATTACAAAGCAGTGGTCATCAAAACCATTTGGTACTGGCTAAGAAATAGAGTAGTCGATCAGTGGAATAGGATAGAATCACAAGACAAACTAGGCAATAACTATAGCAATTTGGTTTTTGATAAACCTAAAGACCCCAGCTTTTGGGATAAGTATTCACTATTTGACAAAAACTGCTGGGAAAACTGGAAACTAGTGTGGAAGAAATTAGGGCTTGACCCACATCTAACACCACATACCAAGATAAGATCTAAATGGGTTCATGATCTGGATATAAAGAGTGATACTATAAGTAAATTAGAGGAATGTAATATAGTTTACCTCTCAGACCTATGGAGATGGAATAAATTTATGTCCAAAGAAGAACTGGAACTCTTAATTGAAAACCAGATAGATAACTTTGACTATATTAAGTTAAAAAGTTTTTGTACAAACAAAATCAATGAAGACAAGATTAGGAGGGAAGCAATAAATTGGGAAATCATCTTTACATTTAAGGGTTCTGATAAAGGTCTCATCTCTAAAATATATAGAGAATTGTCTCATATTTATAAAAATTCAAGCCATTCTCCAATCAATAAATGGTCAAAGGATATGAACAGACAATTTTCAGAGGATGAAATTAAAACTATTTATAGTCATATGAAAAGGTGCTCCAAAACACTATTGATCAGAGAAATGCAAATCAAGACAACTCTGAGGTACCACTTCACACCTGTCAGATTGGCTAAAATGACAGGAAAAGTTAATGATGAATGTTGGAGGGGATGTGGGAGGGCTGGGACACTGATGCATTGTTGGTGGAGCTGTGAACGCATACAGCCATTCTGGAGAACAATTTGGAGCTATGCTCAAAAAGTTATCAAACTGTGCATACCCTTTGACCCAGAAGCATTTCTATTGGGCCTATATCCCAAAGAAATCATAAAGGAAGGAAAAGGCCCCACATGTGGAAGAATGTTTGTGGCAGCCCTTTTTGTAGTGGCTAGAAACTGGAAATTGAATAGATGCCCTTCAATTGGAGAATGGCTGAATAAATTATGGTATATGAATGTTATGGAATATTATTGTTCTGTAAGAAATGACCAGCAAGATGATTTCAGAGAGGCCTGGAGAGACTTACGTGAACTGATGCTGAGTGAAATGAGCAGAACCAGGAGATCATTATACACGGCAACAACAGTACTATATGACGATTAATTCTGATGGACATGGCTCTCTTCAACAATGAAATGTTTCAAACCACCTCCAATTGTTCACTGAAGAAAGCCATATACACCCAGAGAGAGGGATGCAAAATGTGGACCACAACATAACATTCTCATACTCCTTGATTGATGTTTGCTTACATTGTGTTTCCTTTATCTGATGTATCGTTTATGTAGATAAGATTTTTCTTGCACAACAATGATAAGTTTGGAAATATGTATATATATATTCGATTTGCCAGTGTTTTAACATAATTAACATGTAGTGGATATCCTGCCATCTAGGGGAGGGGTGGGGAGTTGGGGGGAAAAATTTGTGACAGAAAGCTATGTAAGGGTTATTGTTGAAGAATTACCCACACATATGTTATGCAAATAAAATAAAAAAAACATATTAGTCTAAAGAACTCTGGTTTGCTTATTTTACTCCTTCTAAATCCAATTTTCTGACTGCTCTATAATCATGTCCCATTTCTAGAAGAGATCTCATTGCTTTTCTTAAAACTTCTATGTGACCATGTCATTCTCCTTCTTAATACATTTCAGTGGTTCCCTCTTACCTCCAGAATCAAATATAAAGGGGCACTGTTTGACATTTTAAACACTTATATTGTGGCCACTTCCTGACTTTCTAGTATTATATAAGCAGATCTATACTCCTTGATCTCACTACTATGGCATACTTGGTGTTCCTCACATAAAACAATTTACCTCCCAAATCTATGCTCTAAGACTGAGTCTTGACATTAGCCAGGATATCTGAGAAGCTCAAGTGAGGAAGGACAACATGTAGGTATTGGGGACCACCAGTGCAAATATATGGAGAGGGAAGATTAAGAGTATATTGTACAAGCAGGCTTTTAAGATATCAAATAAAATATTAATGAGTCACCTTTTTAAAAGCATTTTTAATTTAATAAAGTATAACAATAAGATTTGAATATTGGAAGGAATCTGAAAGGTCATATAGAAGTATTTTTTTTTTTAACAAAATCTCTGCTTGATTATCTGAAATGGAAAAAAATATATATTACCTTACCAAGCAGCTCAATACATTTTTAAACAGAGTGGAATGTCTTCCCTTATACTGAAATAAAATCAGTAATCCTGAGACCTCCATCTAATGATTATATTATTCCTCTAGAGCATTACTTCTCTATTTCTGACTAGAAAACAACCAGTTATCAAAGCTCCCAAACTTGGAGTCAAACTTGACTCTTCATTCTCACTCATTCTCATATCTATTCAGGTTTTTTTTTTTTTTCAGTTCAATTTCTTCATTTCTTGTATTTTTTCTTTACTTCTCCTCACATAATGACTACCTTAGCCCAGGCCCTCATCATATCTCATAGAGATTAATATTATAGTTCCCACATGATCTTCTAGGAAGTTCCTTGAGGAGAGGGTCCATCTTACTTTTATATTTCTTTTTCATCCAAGATGTCATTAATATTTATGTACATGATTCTTGTTTTTGTAGAAATATGAAAACAGACAAATGGTTCAGTCATTATTAATTTCCTTTGTGAATATTTTTTTTTCCTTTAGTATTATATTGTAATTCCTTTCATCCCCAATCTTCTCCTTTCAGATATCTTTGCAGCTAACCCTTCAATATCCTGAAAACTGTTTTCCTCTGGACTTTCTCTACACATCCTTGATCTGATTTAATTTCTCTTCCCATAGTTGTTTTCTTTAGTGCCCTTTCTCCTTCCTCATGTATCACATATACCAACTGTAGATGGCACCAATTTATTTCCTAGGGGCCTTCCATTCAAGTCCTGACCTAAGCCAATCCTACACAGTTTGCAGAATCTAGTGCAACCAGAACCCTCATGGAACAATGGCTATGAGCCAAGAGCCAGGTTCAGAACCGTATACAAAACAGATGTTCATTGTACCTTCTTTACAATCCAGTCTTGGACAGTGAGTAACAGAAAAGCTGGAGGGAGCATGACATCTGGAAGAGCATATGATTTTTAATATAACAAAGACTTGGAAATGCAGGCTGAATTTGCCTAGTTCTTAGAACAAATCCTAGGTAGCAAACTCTAAATTACATAATGAAGGTATAATAAAAGCATGAGAAATAAAAGTGTGATATTTAAAGGAACAATTTCAAAAGATCTGGCATAGATGACTGGACAGCAATCATTTTGTATGCTAATTCCATTATGCAACGGAGAAAAGCCACCTATTGTGAATGCCATGTTATTATTGCCCACTGACTATTAGATATTTACCAATGTGACATCCACACTGTTACCTATTTTTCACCTTCCTTCTTTCCCTAAAAAACTCTCCTATCTTCTAACCAAAAAACTCTCCTATCTTCTAACCTACCTTTATCAATGGACTTGAATGAGCATGAAGATGAGGAAGAATTGCATTCCTTGAAACATCACAGAGGGTGCAACTGGAGGTTATCAATAAGCATTTGTGCTCAAAAAGAAGGGTCAATTCTAGTTGTCCATGACTATATTATATCTTAGTCCCATTACTCCATCTTATTCTTTTGTTAACATCTAATTTGCAAGTGTAAATTCCTTTTCCTAGAATTTTACTTTGGCCTTGTTTATTCAGATTTCTTTTTCCTTCTTAATTAATGATTTTCAGATTCTTTTAAAAAAATTTAAAAAACATTTAATTTAGTTGTATACAATTTGGAAGTCAGTACACAAGTAACCCTCTGAGTCTAGAGCACATAACCAGATGAAAGACCTTGATATGATTCAACTTAATGAAACATAAAAATAAAATAGCACCTGTCCTCAAGAAACTTGTGTTCTATGGTGGTAGAGAAGGGGGAACCACAGAATTTGTGTAAATAAGTAAATATAAGGTAATTTGAGAAAGGTGAGAATACTAACAACTGGGGTGATCAGAGACAGTTTCATTGAGTTATCTCCTTAAAACCATCCTGTGCAGTACAAGATGCCAAGGTTTATGAAGTATAAATTCCAAAAGAGATTTTTTAAAAAAGAAAAAACATACATGTACACAAATATATATACTAGCTTTTTTCTCAGGGCTAAGAATTAGAAATTGGAGAATGATTGAATAAATTGTGGTATGTGATTGTGATAATATACTATTATTCTATAAGGAAATGATGAGCAGAAAAACCTGGAAAGTTCTCCATGAGCTCAAGCAAAGTGAAATGTACTGTGTACATAGTAATAGCAAAGTTGTGGGATGGCCAGGCGTGAGTGGCTTTGCAATTCAATGATTCAAGACTATTTGGAAGGACTTATGATGAAAAATGATATCCATATCCAGAGAAAGAACTGATTGTGTCTGAATTTAGATTGAAGCAAGCTTTTTTTTTTTTAACTTTTTTTTTTCTTGAAGATTTCTCTCTCTTTTTTGGTGGGGCAGAGGGATCTGTTATCTTTTGCAACATGATTTTTATGGAAATGTTTTGCACATGGGCCTTCTCAATGGGAGAAGATAAAGAAGGGGGAGAATAACTCAAAATTTTATAAACAAATGTAAAAAATTGTTTTACATGTCACTGGGGACATTAAAAAAAGGAAGTCAGGCTAAGGAGTTTATACTTGAATTAACAGACAATGGAGAACTACTGAATCAGAATCAAGATTTTTTTATTTCAATCTTCTCTAATCCTTCAAATCATCACAAAGTTAATAATCTTAGAATTGTGATATCACTGAATATTAGAATTGGAACTGGCCTTTAAAAAAAGGCAGTCTAGCCCTTTCATTTTAAAGAGGCAGATACTAAGGTAGAGAGAGGTCAAATGCCATGTCCAAGGTTATATAGAATTTAGATGCAAAACTGACACTGAAATCTAAACTTCTTGCTGCTCAGTCTCCATTCCTCTACATCATACATCCTCCACATCACACATATCTCCAGCCAAATATGATTTGTCCCTATATCCTTGTATATAATATTTGCTTTCTTGCTTTCCTGCCTTTGCTCTGGAATGTCCTTGTCCTGTTCCTCAATTTCTATCTTTTAAAATTCTATCCATTCTTCAAAACAGAGCTCCAATGATTATTCCACCAAGAAGTTTTCCCTAATCCCTCCATTTCTCACTTTGGAAATTATCTTTTTAAATTTTACTTTAAGTAACACTATATTGCTTTCATTACGGCTTTATCTTGATTCATATCTGTATTATACTTATTCATACACATCCTATTTTTCCTGCTAGCCTATAAATCCAACTAGGGCAACAACTATGTCTCATGCTCCTTCATTATCTGGAACCATTCTGTGCACATTATAGGTATTTATATTCTGTTGCGTTTATTTGAAGATTCAGAAGTTTTTAGGAAAACTGATCTGACTATAGTGCACAGGATGAATTGGAAAAAAGATCCCAAGAACTAGAAATTTGTTAGTCAAATGTCATACAAATAAGTCTTGTTAAAGGAATTTTATTGTGTGACTTGATTCATCTATAAATGTCTCAACTGACAGGATTGTTGTAAGGAAGGTATTTTGATATGTTTAAAGTGATATATAAATGTGAGATTTTATTACCATCTTCATCATTATCATCCCACTCATTTGAATACTAGTTATAAAATTGCTCCATATAAATTGGTAAAACATGACAGTTGAGATAATTGAGTTCTGTTCTGCATGTCTTAGAAAATCCATATGAAATATGTATAGAAATGATTTTTTCACTTTGAAAAATATTTATAAACTTTTATAATTCTGCAAAATTTTCCCCTTAGATATCTCCAACATTAAATTCAGTTCAAGTAAACTCAGGATTTTTGGTTCTGCACCACGGATTAGGCTCAGAAAGGGAGAAAGCTGACTATCATGGATAACATGATTTATTTCATCAAAAAAAAGTTATTCAAGACTATTTTATTTCACTTTTTGATATGAAAGACTAGACTAATTGGTAGATCAGTAGAATTAAATAGACATACCAGACCTAGATTTGTATAAGGAATTATACACAATTATGAAATCATGAATAAGATGGGAGAAATTTTAGCTGAATGGTTTAGTTGAACTGTTTAAATGTCTAGATCCAAAGAGGACTGTTGATAAACTGGCAAGTGTAAATCTGGTAGAGGACTATAGTGGAATTCATAGGATTATGTCTTTGGCCCTGTTCTATTCAAAATGTTTATCAATTTAATCCAATGCAACAAACATTTACTAAATTATTTCTATGTCAGATTTTATGCTAAACCCTAGGAATACAAAGATAAAAAAAACAAAACAACAACAACAACAAAAAAAAAACCAACAACCTCAGCCCTCTAGGAGATTAAAATCTAATAGAAGAGACATGACATAAATAGATGGCAGGTTTATCAAGTTTACAGAAAATGAAAAGTTAAGAGGATAGTTGACACATTTAATGTTAAAATTAAAAAGATTTCAACAAGCTAGAAGGAGGTACTAATTTAAATGAATAATTATGATGAATATAAAATTCTATACTTGGTATCAAAAAATCAACTATACAATAGCAGGATGTATCAAAACTAAATATTTTATGTGGGGGAAAAAAAAGACAAAGTGTGAGCAGACAACAGGTTCAATGGGAATCAAAAGACTGACATAAAGCACGCTTCTCCAACCACTTTTTCTGTGCAAAAGAAGACACCTACATTAGTATAAATATAGTGCTCAGAAGTAGAAGAGTGTTGAACTTACTGTTCTCTATATTGGTTACTTTATATCTGCATTATATTATTCTATTCTGATTAAAAGAAATATATTAGCAAAGTGGTATACAGCCAAGGTAAGGTGGCCAGGAAAAGTGAAAACACTTAAAATCAAAACCCATGAAGATAGGGTGAAGGAGCTGGGCATAAAGATGAGAATGCAAATCTTAAATAACATATGAAGTTTAACTATTGTCTTTATGAGAGTACTACCGGAGATTACTAACACTTAGGCTGGCATAATTGTCAGACTTGTGCTTTAAGAATATCATTCTGGCAGTTGTGTGGATAATGAATTTTACAGAAAACAGACCAGGCATGGGCACAGAGGGAGCTAGAGATCTTCAGCCTGGGGAACAAAAGACTTAGAAGGGAATGTGATACAGCTATCTTCAAGTACTTAAAGTCATATCACACTGAAGATGGATTAGTCTTGTTCTGCTTGACCCCTGAGAATAGAACAAGGAGCCCTGGATAGAAGTTGCCAAGATGCAGATTAAGGTTTTCTGTAAGGACAAGACTCCCCAACAATCAGAGATGTCTAAATGTGGAACGAGTAGGTTCAGTTTCCTATTACTAGGAAGTCTTCAAGTAGAATATGGATATTTTTAGATAAGTTGTAGAGATTTCCTAATCAGGCGTAACTCTGAGTCTATGATTCTTCAAGAGCCTCACCCTAGACCCATTTTTTCTGTGACCTCTTTCTGCATCAACTGTAATACTACACTTACTCATCTGAACGAACATCTAATGAACATTATCATGTTCTCTCTGGTATTGTAAGCTATCTTTTCAGGCTTATGTCGTTTTCCTTTTTCATTGGGTTGATAAAATTTATTACTCTTATAGCATAGACACATGGATGGGGCTGAAAAAATGCTGAATATATGTGTTTGTGTGTGTATACATAAATATATACATATATACACATACTCTTCATATTTAAATAATTGAGTTGAGAGTAAAAAGAAAGAGCAACCAAAAAATATAATAATGATTTAGATGCTAATAAAGAATCCTATGAAGTAATTCATGGAATCTGACGGTGATAGGGGGAAAGATATTCTTCATATCTTAGCATACAGATACAGTCTTTTGACTGCATACTGATATGGGGTTAAGATTTTTAAAAAGAAAGACAACTTCTTTTATGAAATATCTCACAAGTCAAGATATGATTTAATAGAACTTAGAATTCATATATTCAGTGTTTCTAAAAAATTGAAAGTTTGGAGGGGCTAAAATAGAAAATATTCTCAAAATAAATTCAATTAGCTTGAAAGTTTGATTTTCCAACTATTGATTCATTCCACTGGCAAAAATTCCTTTTTAAGTCTTAAAATGAGGTATTAGAAAAGCTTCTAATAATTTCATGACCAGACAACAGCCGAATTTGCTAGAATATCTAAAAACAAAGTATCTAAATATGATGTGAATTGTTAGAGGTACAATAAATAAATAAAAGATATATTTTTTGAAACAGACAGATATTAAATTAAGTTGGGTGTCATGAGGGAGGGTCATCATAAGTAAAATATTGCATGAAATTTTTCTAGTATAATTTTAGAAGTTTATCAATCTTGTTACCAATTCTAGTAATTTTATAAAATAGCCATTTGTAATCTTCTCTCCAAAAATGGTGAAATAACAATCATGAATGTTCACATATCTATGGCAAAATTTTGTTAGTGTACAATGCAATGTATAAAAAAATTTCTACTGGATTTTTCCCTAAGCTATAATTAAACAACAGAGACTATAAAGAATACCAAGGAGACTTAAAAACAACACATAAACAATTTAATAACATATACTTTGCCATTTTAATAAACAAAATGATAGTGAAAATGTTTAACCTTTAGTATTTTTGCTTCCATGCCATAACCCTGCAAACTGTAAACAAATCACTCTGTAATAGAAGAGAAAATCTCAAGCAATAAAAAAAAAAACAAATGGTTAGAACATTAACGTTACTCTTAAAAAAGGATTTGAGGCCACACACAAAAAAAATTCAGGATACTCAAATATTTTGAGTTTAGATAGAAAACAAATCCAAAAGCAAATAAGACATCTAGCTACCTCAGAAGAAACACAAACACAAAGACACATATACACACACAAACACGCCTGCAAGCATACATATACAATTGATTTAGAAAACTATTTTCCAAGATAGGCAATCTTTAAATTGTTAGGACTGGTCTTAAAACAGGAATCTGAGGAGAAAAGAGCAACTAAATAAATATCCTTTCTTTTTATTGATTGTCTCCTTGAATGCAAGCTTAGTAATAGAGTCTCTGGTTCAAAGAGTGTGGATATTGTAGTTACTTTATTTACATAAATTATTTTAAATAATTTCATACTGCAGCTAGATGGCACAGTGGATAGAGCACCAACCCCAAAGTCAGGATGACCTGAGTTCAAATATGACCTCAGACACTTAACACTTTCCTAGCTGTGTGACCCTGGGCAAGTCACTTAACCCCAAGCCTGGAGGGGGGGGAGGGGAAGGGAGGAGAAAGAAGAAAGAAATATTCTACTGATTCAGGTGCCCTTAAAGATCCCAAAGAGAAAGGGGTTATGGGATCCAACAATGGGAGTATTGAGGTAGGGTTGAAGATTCTTCACACCTTAGCATAAATGATACAGGGGCTCTGATTTCAAATAAAAATTTATGTGTTCATATATGAGGACATTAAATAGTTTTCTAAAGGGATATTTCTAAAATTCCTAATTTAGCTCCCGAGGAATTCTAATTTCTTTTTCTTTCCAATATTACTGGAAGATATTCCTTTAGAACAAAAACATTTACAAAGATAAAAGATGCCTTACTTTTTTTGGGGAGGAGGGCAGAGGGCATATGAGTTAGGGTTAAAAAAAAAAGCATTATGCAACCATCATACTTACTCTTATGTCGTTTTTTTCTTTTATCAATTTCCTGAACTACAAATATATCATATACATTACTCTGTATCTTTTTAAAAATATAATTGTGTTACTAATCTCTCTCTGATTCCCATATTTAACACTGATTCCTGAACAGAAAAAAATCAAATATCTAAAATATTTGTTATTCATTTTTTTGGTTTTATTAGCACATTTATATTAAATTAGAATTATACACAAATTATATTTTTACATGAACTGGTATATTTTAAAATCTTCTTTCTAACCAATGTTACTAAGTGAAGCAAAAATGCTACAGTAAATTTAGCTCTAAAGAAAGTTCAATGAATAGGGGCATCAGGAATAATCCCTAATGTGCAATGTCACTTAAAAACTATAATTTCACTTTTCAACTAGCACTATATTAATACATTTAAAAGTTACACAGTAATGGATTCCTTCTTATGGCTATTCGGATATTCAATATTAATAACATATGTCAGGCCTTGCCATGTGAATTGGGCTGTGGTGATGAGAACCAAACTTTCATATTCTGTGAAACACATTCTTATAAGATGAAACAAAAGCAGATGTAATAAATATTGTGAAAATGCAAAGGATATGAATGAATAATAATAAATTCTTTAATATTTCATGATGTAAAGTTTTTTCTTTATGATCAAAATTTTAAGTGCCCTTTTTCTTAAAAACAAAAGAACAAAAAACTGCAAAAGATGGAAAATATGCATTATTTTACACACATTTTCTATGATAATAAAAACTGTGCCAGAAACAAATATAAGCTGTTTAACTTTATTTCAAATAAAATTCAAAGAATTTGTTCTTATGACTAATGGCAAATATGTCTAAATAAGCATGCTGTTGTCCAGTTGTTTCAGTTATGTCCAACTTTCTGTGACCCCATTTGGGTTTTTTTTGGTTTGCCTCATTTTACAGATAAGGACCCTGAGACCATCTGGGTTAAATGATCTGCCCAGGGTCATGCAGCTAAATGTCTGAGACCAGATTTGAAATCAGGAAGAGGAATCTCCCTGACTGCAGACACTGCACTCTACTCACACTGTGCCACCTAGCTGACTCAATATTTATACTTATACACATGAGGCCATGTCATGCTATTAAGAGGCATGACCATGGAATTAGGAAATCCTGGATTTAAGACTTACCTTCTCTCACCTCCTAGCCATGTGATAATGGTTAGATTACTTAATTTCTTAGTATACTATACGATTCTCTAAGACTATAATTTACAGAGGAATGCCATCTGTATCAATGAAGGGAATTTACATATTGGGATCACTATACAGAGATGAAATATAATCAAGTGTATATACACTTATTTATATGTAAAACATTGTGTATGATGATAACCATTGCATATTCTGTACCAGTACCACAAAGGAAAAAAACAATTTCAAAAATCTGGGTGTACTTCATAACTGTAAATAACCAAAACTTAAAGTTTTTCTTTCCTTCAGTCAGTATACATAAATTACTTGGGAATTTTTTCCTCTAGCTCTATCACCACCAAGTTCTAAAAAATTAATAGGTGTGCATAAATCATATTGAAACTAAAATTTGTAAAGATCTAAGGAAAAAATTAAGAATAAAAAAACATTAATAGATTACCTACTATGTGCCATGCATCTGCTAAGCAGTTTTACAGAGATTATTTCATTTGATCTTTACAACAGCCTTGTGAGGTAGTCACACCTACTAAAAATATAAAGAATATATATTATAAAATACATTATAAAATATATAATTTTAGATGAAGCTAAAGGAAATAATTCTCCAAAGCATAGGAAGATTAAAAGATGTAAAAAAGGAAAATGTCATGGAATGAAGGATATGATTGCTATAACAGCACCATTTTTCTAAAATTAAAGTTTTATACTTGGAAAAAAAACTTCTAAATTTCAGCCAGTTTATTATTTCCCACCTTCCCATAAACTGTGATTATAGAAAAATTACTGAGTTCTCATTTTATTCTATAAAAGTTATATTTTTACCTACTATTGCTGAAATGGGTTTGTTTCATCAATAACAAATTTCCTGCCAAATTCTCACATCCAAAACCAACTATATTTCAGAGCTAGTCTTTCTTCGTGACCTTTAAATTACCACTGGGAACTATATGGCCAGGAGATAATATTTACAGAAATGAGGCATACAACGTGAAATGAGAGAAAAGTCCATCTGCTCATATTAGTGCAGACACAAGCAGCTACTTAAATCTAATGATAATTTCCCTAGGTACAAATGTTATCAAGATTATTATTTTACTATTATTATTACTAAAAAGAAATATGAAAGAAGGGGAATTTCAAAGGGAGTTTTATCTCTAATTATATTAGTGCTGCTAAATATGGCTATTGGCACTACATTATGGAAGGCCAGTTTGAATGCACTGGACCACACTATGGTCACAATTGGTAGCAGTATACTGATCATCATATAAAAACCACTGAACACATGAAAGGAATTACAGCACATCACACATCAAACATTTTGGCCTTGTGCTTCCTTCCTCTAATCCTACTGGCAGGAAATGCTCTACATATCCTGTGAGGTGACCAGACACATTTAAAAGTGTTCCCTTGCTCAAAAAGCTCCTGCCACAGAAATTTTTCCAAATTAAGCTGAACCACTTCTACATGGCATTAATATATTATCTCCTTACTTTCAACACAGAAATGGTTCTCCAAAGATAAGGTAATGTAATTTTTTGCTGACACAACTTTTTAAAAAGAAGATACTATAAAAAAATCTATTGTTCAGTGATATATGATAGCATATACAGCAGATTCTCCTGCTTTTATAGACCAATTTTAATATTTTATTTATTATTGGATGAATGTAATTAAATTGAGCAAAAAGTACAAGGAAAATATTTAGGGCTAATGGGTCCAAAAATTCTAATTGAGTTATCATTTTATTTAAAATATATGGACTAGAATCACTGTGCAGAAGATGTATCTGTACGAGTAATGCTGATTGATATTTCTGAGAAGAAAAATTTATGTAATATTTAAATGGAATTGAATGAATTGGATTTTTGAGACAAGCTCAGAGTGAATGCTAATTAGAAATTGGTCTTATATGGGATGAAATAAGAAGAAAAGATCAAAATATATATATAGTAGAAACAGTTTAGCATGACAGCTAAATTATCAACTTAGTAGTGGGGCATAATATGAAATGTTTACTTTCTAAGGTATTTCGTATTTAGTTACCAAACTGAACAATGTTTTCTCAATAATTGGGCAAGGTTTTCATCTTTTTTTCTCTAGTTAATGGAAGATGCAAACAGTTCTGTGGTACAATACCTCAGTCTTATCAGGTGTTCTTTAATATCACCTGGAAATACTGAGGTTGCGTTTCACTGAACTCAGAAGCCTCAAGATGACAGACAGCACTTAGACCTCACGTACAGGGAAGAATTCAGTGAAAAGGACAAAGTGTCCAGAGTGTGTTTGATAAGCTGACATGGGACAGGGGTTCTTTTCACTGTTGTGTCAGTTTATCAAACCCATACCTAGACACCAGTCAATACAGTTAAGGAGTAGTGGCAATGTGGAAAATGCCATCATCATGGATAAGATCTTTATTCTGCATATCTATCTCATTTTCAGCTATACTGTCACATGAAGGCATCCATGACAATGCAGCTTCACATATCTGTTAAATGATAAATAACCTGGCACAAACTTAGCAAGGACTCATGATGTAGTGAAAAGTTCCATTTTATTATATTCTGGATCTGTTTATCAGTAAGCATCTTTAAAAAAACTTTAAAAAAACAAAACAAAACCTTTTATAGAGAGCTTAGGTTTCTTTTTCCTAAACGCATTTAGAATTTTTCGTTGAAAATGACACATCAAAAGATTTAATATAAAGTAGTGATTAATGAAGTTATAAATTAACAAGACTCCTATTGTCAGATAATGAGTTTTTTAATTAAGAAAATCTTCATCCAAGTGATCAAAGTAATTTTGTTTAAAAAAAAAAACTTTTAACATTTTCTTAAAATATATTAAAATTTGGCAGAGGCACCAGATTGACCAAGTATACAGGTGAGGGGAAAAAAGGTCTAACAGAAAGAAAGGACACTTTAAAATATGTACCCTTTGCTGAAAAATTTCACCAAAAGAAATATTTTGGAGTTTAGCCACATATCTAATAATGACTTCTTACTGATTTATTGTTAATGGGTAATTTTAATTTAATATGTTAAAATGAGTTTTGCATATAAGAAAATTTTGCTTAATGACTAGTGTGCTGGATTCAGTTAGCAAAACATGGGTTATAGCAACACTTCTGGCAGTTGTAAACTGTAATCATAAGTAAGTCACTAAACCCCTGAGCCTCAGCTTCTTCAGTTGGAAAAAGAAACAATGAAATGTGTGATCTTTGAGAATTTTTATGGCTTCCTATATATGAAGTGATGCTCCATCAATTGATCTTAAGAATATTCTTTAAATCTGAAAAGTAAAATTCAGAAGGGTTTCTACATAATAAAGAATATGAAGATTGCTCTCAAATTTTAACTTGAGAAATCAGGATTTAAGCCTGCACTTTTACATCAAATGATTTACTAATTCTATATCTTTATAAGATGTCCAATGACATTATAAATATTTTTCTTTTGTTGTTTTTAGAAAGAAAAATGGTGTGCAGAATATATGGAAGGAATTCTCTAGATACCTCACATTTCTTAATGAGAAACTATGGAGTGACAAGGTCAGTACGTGGACTGCCCAATAAAGCCTTCTATTTCATAACTTTCTGTATTCCTTGTGTAATGTCATACATACACACACATACATATATGATGTAAAGTCATATAACTGGAGGGACTTGTTTTTATTCAGTGTACTTAAAATGTTTTAATCAAATTATTTCTAATGTGATACAAAGATATGTAATTATGAACTTTCAAATTAATAATTACTTTAATTATTGCTTTGGAGAAGTCTTATTAATTAAAGGGAACACATTCCTTGACCACATTTTTATTTTAAATGAAATATGTGATTTTATAAATTCAGTTTGAGTAACTGTTGCTGATGACAACAAAAAGCTCCTTTTTTTTCCCATACCTCAAACTCTTCTCTGTAAAAAGCACTGTGAGTGACTCCACAAATGCTCTAGTATTTCTGGAACAACTTGGATGTCTACAAGCTCTTACCTTAGTTTTGTATACAAATTCCTGAGAGGATTTTTGATAATACTCTACTCTTCTTATCACTCTATTAGATTTCTCATAAAATGATGGGATTAAATAACAAAGATGATAATAATTAAATCTGTGATTACATTTTTACTGCTATGTCCAATAGTAATCTACTACACATCAACTATCATAAGGATAATTACACAATAAAAACATTTAGTAACACAATGGTCATAAAGATGTATAAAATGCTATTTTCTAGAATTCATTTACAGAAATATGGCATGTTCATGCAACTTTATTTATTGGCAATCTTTTCTAAAGTACTATGAGTTTCTAGAGGAAAATAACAAAAGCATCATTAAAAAAGGGTTAAATATAGTTGATAAAACATTCCAAAATCCATGCCAATAGGATTTAGAGTCATTTTCAGCACTGTTATTGAGGTAGCTTTTGGCAGCAAGTAGAAACATATTCTTAGAAACCTATATCCTGCCACAGGAAGCCACAGAATACACCATAACTCTCTGAGTGCCAAATTTAAACCCAAAGCCTTCACACTAGATCAGCTGAAGAACATGACAAAGGCTTATTCAGCCAATGGTGCTTTCAAATAGAGTTTTTAGGCAAGTTACTCCAAATAACAAATAGGCTTGATATCTCTCAACTTGCTAAAAAGAGGTTATTTGCAACCAAATACTACATATTACAGGATTAGGACTACAACATCCCCAGACACTAAACATGTCTTGCCAAACACCAAAATGACAGCTATTTAAAGATATATTAGTGTTCTCCATTTTTCATATGAAAGGAAAATTCAGGGTGGAATCAAAGATTAAAGGAGAGAGAGGGAGGAAGAAGTATAAACAATTTTGCTAAAGTCTGATAATTTAATTTTCACACTACTTTTGGGAACCATATACATCCCAGCTTTCCATCTAACTGTGGTTTAGCATTAAAATACATATGCTTAGCCACAGGAAAAACTACAAAGTACATTCAGGAGACAGTACAAGATCTGAAGTTTTAAATACACTGGAAATAAAAGCTATGATTCATTCATACACTTATAAGAAAAACTTGATAAAAGTGAATCCTCTATACATTTTATTGTTCACACAAACATAATAGGTTTGTTTAATTTCTACTAGATTTTACCCATGTTTGAAGCACATAAACTATCAAAGTCTATCACATAATCAATCAGCAGCATGTTAACATTTTTGTGAGAAACTAGTATAGATTTAGTGTTGACTGTATATAGTTTACAAATTTAATTTGTATAAGTATTTGTATATGTGTATACAATTTGTATATGTATATGTGCATACATATGGGTATATGTTTGTGTATATCTATTTATATGTATATCTATCTGTATGTGTATGTGCATGTGTGCACATACATTGTGATTTTTAAAGGAATGGTAGCTTCTGAGAACAGGAACTATTATATTTTTGCTTCCATATATTTAGTGCCTAGCCCAGTGGCTGAAACACTGTAGGAACTTAAGAATGTCTTTGGAATGACTGGCTAATGAGTAGTTAACATAAAACTCAGATGAAATTAAAATTTGGAGGGGCTGTTATGTTATATACACAATAATTCTGCTTTCCAGTTCAGAAAATCAGTCAAAG
The DNA here is from genome assembly GCA_023553655.1 of Myrmecobius fasciatus. Classification (NCBI taxonomy): domain Eukaryota; kingdom Metazoa; phylum Chordata; class Mammalia; order Dasyuromorphia; family Myrmecobiidae; genus Myrmecobius; species Myrmecobius fasciatus. The sequence continues at coordinate 406,923 of JAJPUD010001082.1, read as the reverse complement.
GGCTCCCCTAAAATTCTACCCAGAATTATGGATTTAGTGTCAGAACTTTGGTCATGACACTGAAATAATGCTTTCTACATCACCAATAATATGCTCATCTTGATGTATTATAATAAAAAATACTTTGCTTAATGATAATGAATTGAATGTAATAGATTTCATGTAGCTTATAATGTCTTTTTTAAGAAATTCTGTATTAAATGCTAAAGTCCCATAATTAGCTTTTGACTTTAAAGAAACATGCTAACTATAACTTATATTTGTATAGTTACAGCTTTCAAAGTGCTTTCACACTTGAATCTCATTTTCAGGAACTAAATATTTATGAGGAACTGATTTTAAAATGAATTTCTATAAGGTAAATTAGATTTCCTCATGAGTTTACCCTACAATGAAAGATATATGAGCTTATCCTACAATGAAAGATGTATAACAATTTCTGTTGCTGTTCCCTTTGCTTTGGCTAATAATAGGATAACAGAGAAATACTGGGAGATGGAGAAAGGCAGCTTTTTGAAAATTTTTACATGTAAGGGAGAAGCAAACAAAAACTACATTTTACATATATCCTTAGAAAAATCCCATTGACAGTTATTCTAGGAGAAAAAATTCAATTAGTTCCTACCTTCCTAAATTTAAATAGAAAATAAACTATCTTATCAGAGGACATATATCTGTTTTAGTATCCAACAAAATACATATATTCAGGTTGCCTTAATGGCAGTTTGCTATTATCATCAAGAGTTTTCTTTGTAATATTATATACTCTTGTCCCAAGAAAAGAAATAAAACCTTAAAACTAGGTTTTTTCCTACGCTATTAGCTGGTGGATCCTGATAAGTACCGTGAATTTGTAATAAATTGTATGATTGAACTATAAAAAGATTTAGAAAATGTCTGAAGAAAAGAAATGGTGGAAATATTCAACAATTGATAAAGTCTTTCAAGAGCTGTGGTATAAATTGGTCACAGAAAAAATCCCAGAAGGGACATCAGAGGACCCACAAATATTTATGGAATGAACCACAAGCTGTATACAGAAGTTCACAAATGTCCCATTACAAGAAGGCTCTAGTTCTCTCAGTAACAGATGCACAACATTCACATTATATATTCTGTTAAGAGACATAATAATTAAAAATTTTACACAAAAAAGATGTCTTCAATATTATTTAAAAATTCAATAATTAAAACATTTAAGAGAACAAAGTATAAAATAAATTATGTTTTATATTAAATGTTTAGTTTGTAATGTAATAGTAGCTTTTGTCAATTATTTTTTGAGAAAATGCCATACCAATAAAATCGGGTGGCAAAATTTCAAACCATTCTCCAGCCTATTTCATTTCTGTATATCTAGTAATATAAACCTCACTTCCTGATACAGAGCTTAATTAGAGTTAAATAACACAGAATGAAAAAAGGGGGTTTACTTACTGACATCCACATTTTTACCCAGGTTAAAAAAAATTGCATATTATGAGCTTTCTTGGATTAGTAAATTTCTTAAAAACCAAAACTAAATCTCTCATGTACCTCAACTAATCTAACTGTGGGTAAACATCCAGCATCAAACATACTGAGCATCCAAACTCTCTTGGAATAGAAGTGCTAAAAATTCCGTGCTAACTATATAGTACTGTATGGTACATATACTGTTAGCCACTGAACTCCATATGCTAGAATCCCCACACAGCATGAAATAGGCATGTGCAAATCACTTCTATATGTGCAATCCCTACTTTAACATAACTGTCACAACCTTGCTATATGATTTTAATAACTGCAAATTTCAATATGCAAAATGTCATCTTATATAAGCAAACTGGTGACAGCTTTAGATGTGTTTTTTAGTCAGTGTTCTCTATTGAGCTTGAAGAGAAATATTTTGATATTTAGTTACTTTGGTAAGGATGGAAATATAATAAAATGAAGATGGTATGAAAAAGCATCACTTGTTCTATTTATAAGTTTTGAGGAGAATTGTGCTGGTTAGTAAATTTAGCAAACACAGTGAAAAGCAGCATACTGTCCTTTTTAATAATGTGAAGACATATATGCATACTATCAGGCCACAAGTATGCATGAAATGCCTCCAATGTGCGAGGTACTGTGCTAAGAACTAGAACTACAAAGAAAGACAAAAACGTGGTTCATGTTCTCAAGGAGCTCATATATTAATTGGGAAGAAACATAAAAGTAACTACTTATAAAAAAATTATTACGTTAAAAATTCTTTTAACTCTTTTAATTCATTTCTATTCAACCAACATTTTATTAAACATCTGTTATGTGCCAGGTCTGGTGCTAGTGCCAGAGGATAAATACAATTATAAGAACAAGTCTTTGCCCTTAAAGAACTGGAAGTAGTAATAAGTCATGGAGAGGATACAAAATGTACAAATAGAAGTAAATATAAGTTGTTTTAAAGAAACAGAAAATATTAACAATGGAAGATAAGGAGTATGTCATTAGACTTTGTACTGAAAGCTTTTCCAATTTTGGAGGAGATGCAAGAGCTGCTACTCTACTGACAATCTTTGAGAAGGAATTTAGAGTAAAGATCATACCTATGATATTATATAGAATATGGTATGTATCTTTGGAGTGGTGCATATATTAAATCCTATAGGAGTTCCAAGAAGACCACATTAAGACACTTTCATATTAAAAAAGTAATATTTTTAACTAGGTCCAGAAGAATGGGCAGAATTTTTGTTAGTAAAATGGAGGAGAAGATGGGGTTGCAGTCAGCAAGAAATCAATTGTCATTTGTTAAATACTCATTACGTGCCAGGCATAGTGCTACAATGTGGTGAAGTATTCTAGGCAAAAGGAAGAGCATGAGCAAATGTTTCCGCTAATAATCAACAAGCATTTATTAAGTGTCTATTATGGAGTAGTGTTAATCTAGTTTAACTATTTTACAGGTGAGAAAGGTGATAGGTTAACCAAAGAAATTAACAACTTCTTAAGATCACACAGGCAGATAATAGATTCGGACCAGGCTGTTTAAGGTATCCTAAATGGCAGGTTAAGGAGTTTGTACTTTATACTCTCAGTCATGGGGAATTGTCAAAGACTTCTGAACAGGAGAATAATGTGATAAAAGTGGTGTTTCAAAGAAGTAATTACAATTCAATCCAATAAACTATTAGTTGTCTACTTTATGCAAGACACTTCACACCAGAATGGCTAATACAACTAAATGCTTAAGAAACATCTTTGGCATAGGAAATGGAAAGCTGGTCTTGGGAGTAGGAGAGATCTGGGTTTCAGTTCTGCCATTGAAACATGCTCATCTGTGAGGATGCAGTAAACTTTACCTCGGAATTTCCTCATATCAATGAAAGGCCCACACTAAAATAACTAAAAGTTTATATTGAATTTTCAGTGATTTTTGCCTACAATGTTGTTTCTATTTCCTTATTGATACTAAGTTTTTTACTCAAGGTATCTGCTAGAGGCAATAAATTAATAAAAATACTTGAAATTTTTTTTTGACATCTTGACTGCTGCACTTGAAGATTTCAACACAAAATAAACTGCACAAATCTTGGCTCTAAAATACTACCCAGAATTCTATTGACTCTTGAAGGACAAGGACTTCTGTATCTATGTTGGAACATGTTTTGACAGCTAGGTAATCAGTTGTAAGATTAATAAAGAAGAGATCGGTCTGATTTCATCCAATTGATGGCATCTGTCTTTCTTGTTTAGTTATACTTACGAATAAACAAAACCCGAGAATGACAGATTTATACAGGTGGAAAGCAAATGGGGGATGGTCTTCTAATTAACCTGAAAAGAATCTCGGTAAGTGCTCACATAAACTCTGCTTGAAGACCTCCAGTGACATTTCAAGGCAGGTTACCCTCTAAGAATCAACTCTAAGTGTTGAGAATTTTTTTTTAAATTTATGCAAATCTGAAATTGTCCTCTTTTCAACTTCCATCCATTATTTTGGTTCTATAATCTGTGGCCTAACAGATAAAGTCCAATCCTTTTACAAGGATCCTTCAAATACTTGAACATCTTTATCATATCTTCTTAATTCTCCACCTTATATGTCATCTTTAACTGATCCTTATATGACCTGGATTCAAGGTCCTTCATTATCCTGGTCTCCCAATCCTCAAAATGTCATGTCAAGCACGTAAATTATTACTCTAAAAGTGTTCTGATGAGGATGTAGAGTACAATGAGACTATTACTTTATTTCTAGAAGTTATCCCTCCCAATTCAGCCTATAATAATATTAGTTTTTCTGGCTATCATATAATACTTACGGGCCACTAAAATCCCTATATATATTTTCAGACTAAGTCTTACCTAACCATGCGTCCCTGATTGTGAAGTTGGTTTTCTGAATCTCCAAAATATTTTATATTAATTCCTATTTGAGTCTTGTTAGGTTCATTTCAAAGCCTATCAAAGTCTCTAGAGATCCTGATTTGGACAAACAGTATTAACTATCAGTTACCTGAAAATGCCATCTCTGACCTTATTAATGTCACTGGGCCAATTATGGATCTCTGGGATACTCAAATGGAGACCTCCTATAAAGCTGACATTGAACCAATGAACATTTCTTAAATGATATCTAACAATGAATGAAGTGATGAAGAAGAACCGAGGTACACAGGTAGCTCTTACAGAGCACACAGGCAGCTCTGTGGGGCTGCCTTCTCTAGAAGCCTTTGTAGATTCTCTTGTTTCTGCTTCTGACATATATTTGCCATGAGCTGCAGAGAAGTTATTCAGTCCAACCAGTTTTCAAAAACAATGAGTCAAAGAGAAGGTGACAATTTGCATGAGGTCTTCATTTGAAGCTCTGGCCTGGAAAAAATCACAGGTCTGGACCTCTTGGAGGCTTCTCTTGCCCTTTGCTCTTGTCATTCATAAGCAATCAATCCTCCAGCATGATTAATGACTCTTCTATGGCACTCCTCAACTGCCTCCTTTTTATTTTTATCTCCCACCCTCTCACTTCTTCTTTGTCTAGAGCAACTCCACCTAGATGTCCCTACCAGCTTCCTAGGCAGAAGTTCAACCCTGTTACATAGGTGGATTTGGTCAAAGCATGGCAAAGGAACACATTGTGCAGTAGTAAAATCACCAAAGTGAAAACTGAAAGCCTTGAATAATTTAAATAGCTTTTCAAATGAATACTGCTTAAGGGTGCTTATTTTTAGAGTAGCACTGGAAAGATTCACTGAGTCAAGATTTATATGAATAAACAATTTTGCCTTTGTTAGTTTGGTTTAGGTTTCCATATATTCTCACTAGCAGTGTCAACATTTGTTTCTTAAGTCCTTTAAAAAGTTTGATTAGTTAAGTATTTGCCTACAAGAAGCTTTCAAATAAACATTCCCCAAATTAAATTTCAATGAAAAATGTAGCATGTGAATTTTTATAGAAAATGTGACCACAACAAAGAGAGGATAAATGAATTATATACCAACTATATTATAAAAAGGAGTATTATTTCATACATACTCCCCAACCCAATCATGTTCCCTTATACAATTGAACAACTGAAAATACCAAAAGCTTGACATGACAAGTCTAGTTTATGCCAACATTTTCTGTCCTCCACACCATTATATTGAAATATTAGCTATCTAGACAAGCTATTAGTTTGTTTGTTTTAAATAAACAAGTAAAAACAAAGTGTTATCAAGATTTACAAGAAGGTACACATAAACTCTACAAGAGTTAATATTTTACTGATATATCTATAACAAGTAGATCAATTACATAATTATCTAAAATTAACAAGTTCAGAGTCCAATGGTAAATTCCAAATAAAGTATAGATTTGAAAATTTTTAGAAATATACCTCATTTTCCAAAACACATTTGAAAGCATTAAAGATTTACAGTAAGATTTTCTGGTTGCATTCTTTCTTCTAAAACTCTTTCTGTAGTGAGGTCAAGATAAGAATACAAAAAAAAAAAAAAAAAAAAAAAAGGAACTGCCATCTCACATAAGATTCCCACTTTTACTTGTGAATTGTAAAAATTGTTAGCTTATTCATTAACTAAGTCATATATATTCTAAGTGTAGTAAAAAACTCAACTTTTGAATACATCATCTTCTTAGAATAAACAAAGTAGGAGAGAGTTTTCTATTATATTTCAATGTTTAGGGAAAGATATAAAGAAAACATAAATATAACTCAGTTAAAATACTGAAACACATTAATTATAAAACCACATGAGTTCAATTCTCTATTCTTGCATTCTAATAAGTGATGCAATCCATTTAAAATAATAAATCTGTGAACCCATAAGTAGAAAGGCCTATTGGTTTTCTGACACCTGAAATTGAAGGAGCTGAGTTAAGGATGGAAATTTTACAATGATCTTGCTTACTATGATATCATTTCCCTAAACTTGATGGTTAATAAACTAAATAAAGATTCAATAGAAGAGATCTTGTTCAAAAATAACTCTTTGTATAGTATTTTAGGTGGAAATGACTATTACTGAATTCTATATTTTAAGGGAAAAAAATTAATTTTCAACCCTAAACAGGAAAGTCAAATTTAGTCCTTTCATTTTTACAAACTAACTTGAAAAAGACAATTTAATTTAGCCCTTTTTCTTTCCTTCCTCCTTCCTTTCTTTTTCTCCCTTCCTTCCTTTTCCTTTTTCCCTTCCCTCTTTCTTTCTTTCTCCCTTCCTTCCTTTTCCTTCCTTCTTATTCTTTTTTCATAAAGCATATACAGAGCAAATTTCTTATTGACTTTGTTTTACCCTACATTAATTTCATGATATTCATTTGTGTGCCAAATTCTATAATCAATTCTTCTGCTATTTTATTCACTTGTTGATTAGTCTGTCTCTGACAAACTTCCCTCCATCAAATAAGGCTTTATGGACAGTCTTACTTGCCCACACAATAAACAGTATGAATAAAATAACTGTACTCACAATACTTAACTCATCATGGATTTGGGGTAAAATGAATGCTTTACATCCAGTCAAGCTTCATAAGTCAGCATTTATTTGCTTTTCAGTTTCAGAACATTCAATTTACTTTCACATTTAGAATGGAACCTACTAATAAGATAAATATCCTTTAAAACTTTTGTTCTTAAAATCATCATATTTGGATTTATATTGACTTAAATTCTAATATTTGTGAAATAAATTGGATTGTTTAGGAAATACAAATTTCAGCATTTTAGGATGCACTTATTCCAGTATAAAATTTAAATGTTGAGATGTGGTTTATCATTTTTGGTCAAATTCTATTTCATTTTAAATATTCACAGACTGGGACTAGCATAGGAGCATGATCTGTGATTCCACTATGATCTAGGTAAGGAAATTATCAATGCAAGTCAGGACCTTCTCTGCAACTTTGAGAGAGTTGGAAAGAGCACTAATGTGTAAAGGACCACACAGTTACTATGTGTCACAAGTGAACTCTGGCCTTCCTGGCTTTGAGACCAGTTAGCTCTCTATTCACTATAGCAGATATATCTATCTGTTCAAAAGTGAATATAACAAAGGCCATGCACTCAAAAATGGTTTGGTTTTGAGAAGATAATGTTCTTAATGTAATTTGTGAAAACTTTTTGAACTTATCATGTACTTGTTAATGTTAAGTGTTTACTTGGCAGAATAACATTAATTACACCAACCTTTGGAAATAGGATTGCTTTTTATTATTTTGATGAAAAACAAGAAGACTTTCAACAAGGTTTGCTGTGGTCAGATGATTTCACTGTAAAAACAATAAAGTTTTTGTTCTATATTAAGTGTCCCCTGTGTAAAGAAAAAGTACGTTCAAAAATTTGTTAATAAGCTATACAAGTGTTGCTTGTTTCATGAAGATCAGACAAATGTTATATACCAACAAAGTCAAAACGAAAAGCACCTCAAATAACAAGGTTACTGCCTTACTGGCTTAGTCTCCAAACCATCATGGACAAAATGACTCACATACCAGCTTAATTTACTGCCTCCCATTAAGAAAAATGGGAAAATAGAATGAGTGGCTTGTAGCCAGGAATGGAAATTAAGATATGTAGCTCTTTTACTTTGTCAGTTTAAATCTTTCTCTAATAACTAAAGTGACTAAAGCCATTACCTTCTGGTGAAATCTGAGTTACGTTAAATAAAGCCTTGGATAGATAATCTATTCTAAGAAGACATACACATTTCAGGGTGAAGAAAGTTATAATTAGCACAGTGAAGTGGATGGTGAAAATTGTGCTTTTTTTCTTTGAGTATTTCCTCCACTGAAAATTATCTCAGAGAAAAAAAAAACAATCCAAACCCTGCAGTTTGTAGATGGGAATTATTTTAGAAGAGCTTTTACCTTTGAGGAATGTACTAAAATATTACAACAGTTACTTAATCAAAAAAAATTTTTTTTAAATCACTCCAAAGCACATTAACTCAAAAAGAGTAAAACAAAAAGTTAGAATAAGAATACTGGATATGAAGTAAGATGACCTAAATTCAAATCTCATTAGTATTTGTTTAACTGAAGTTGTGCTGTTTAATGTCACTTGGCCATGGTTTTCTCATCAAAGGACCAGATATTCAGACGAGGGATTTTTGCAACCACCTAGTCCTAGTTCTTCATTTTACAGAAAAGGATCAAAAAGACCCTGCACTAATCAGACCTCATCAAATTGGAAAACTAAATGAGAATATATCCAATGAGAAAAGAATAAAACAAATAATTTTCTAAAACGTACTTCATACATGACAGCTGTTGTTCTCTGAAGGAGGATTTCCTCTTTCATAGTTATCCCCTTGGTTGACTATATTCACTTCTAACTTCAACCACACTGAATGAGCTCTGGAATTGCTTTTCTGAAGCTACATTCAGAGACAGTTTATGAGATTCATAAGAAAATCAAATTATTTACTTTATATCTTTGTATGGGACCACATGTGGTATTTGACAGTTTGATCCATTGGTATACCTCACTTGCAGGTGTGGTTCTGGAAACTGATTGAAGGACCTGAGATATTTATCCTATAAAAAAGAAAACTTATAGAGGATATAAGCTGCTTTTCAAAGTCATATTGGAGAAACTTTTTTTGCTGGGCCCCAAAACCTAAAACATAGACCACTGCGTTGAAATTACAGGGATCAACACAAGAATGAAATTTTTACCAAAGTTTTCAACAACAAAATGGAAGATGTAGAATGGCTCTCATCTTGACATCCATGAATCTTATGAATGAATTTGCTAATGAAATAATTTGCTACAAAGCTGGGATTTGAATTCATTTTCTCTGATTCCAAATCTTGGGCTCTTTCTCCTAAACTACAAAAACTTAAGAATCTTGACTATGTTATAAGAGACAATGTAGCACAGTAGATAGAAAGACTTATCTTGGAGGCAGGAAAACCAGCAAAATTCCACATCTGATCTATATTGGCTGTGAGAGCCTAAGCAAGTCACTAATTCACCTCTGAGCAGTTCCCTAAGGTAGTGCTGGGGATAGTCCACCAATGAAATCAGAGGTCCAGCCCCTTAGCCATAGCTTTCTGTACACTTATTCCAGTTAAAAGAATGTTTAACACTGCTATCAATGTCGGCAATAATATTCCAAATCAGAATCATGCAATCTATGAGTTGCTCTCTAGTCTACGTTGTACCACATACCCCAATAGTTTCCGAGCCTCTGCTTGAAGATTTCCAAAGAGAGAAAAAATGCATCACTTTCAGGGATAGCTCATTTTATGTTTGTAAATCTGAAGTGATGTGAAGTTTTTCCTCAGTAAGGTCCATATCAGTCACTTTGTAGTTTCTACTTTTTACTTCTTAGTCTGCTGTCTAAATCTAAAGAAAACATTCAATTCCTTTTCACATAAAATCCTTCAAATACTTGAAGACTGCTATGATGTCTCGCAAGTCTTCTCATCTTTATGGTAAACATCACTCAATCCTTAAACTGATCCTCATAAGACATGTTCTCTACTTCCTGTCACTATCCTGATGTCCCTAATATACCTATACTTGTTTATGTTCTTCATAGAATGCAGCACCCAAAAGGGAGTCTAATATATGGTATGTGATCTTTCTAGTATTATTAAATTACTTTCTCTATTAAATAGTATGTTTTCCTAACTTTTTCCTGATATCATCTTTTCCAACTCCCCGTCTCTGTTCCTCCAAATTCCATCCCAATCCCCCCCACCTAATCACACCCTTAAATATCTATTTGGTCCAGACCTATAATGAATAACAAGGAATATACATATATATGTATATATATATATATGCGCACATTTTACTTGTTATATACACACACATAAAGTAAATTAAATTTTGCCACTTGTAGCAAAGACAAATACAACAAACTAGGAATTATGTATGAAAAAAAATGAAGGAAATAAGAAAAAATGAAGGAAATAAGTAGGTTTGAAAAGTTAATTCTCATCATCTGCAAATAGTTTCACAGAGAGAATTTTTATGCTGTAAATTCCTCTGTAATGATTTGTTTCTGGAGAGACCCTGAGATTCATAATATGCTCAATTTCCAAGAACAGGGAGAAGAATATCAATTTAATATAGAACTGGACCAAAAGATTCAGGCACATATATCATTCCCTTCATCACAACTATGAAGCTAATAGAACAATCAGAAAAAGGGGACAGCTTTTCACATCTGCACTCCCATGCAGATGACCTAATTCCAATGCCATTTCTATTTCTCTTATTCTTTGTCCTTTGATACTGATGATAGATTATTTTAATTAGTGTTAAATGAGATCTTGAAACATTTTTAGTGTTCTATCTTGTGCATACTCTGCTTGCATTTATTATTCAGAAACTGCTTTAGGATGTAAATTTTCTAAGGTTGCCACTGGGTTTTTTTGCCCAATATTGAGTACATTCTATAGTTTGGAACATTCTGTGAATCAGTAAAGTGAAGCCACAGACAACACAGATCAAATAAAATTGGCCATGAAGAAGTCATTCTTCATATGCAAGTTCAAATGTAGGAGCCCCACAATCATCTCACTAGTGAGTTTACACAAATTTGATGTGTTCCTATCCCATTCTAGACTGACTTCAGTTTCTGAGGCAGCCTCTAGAAATCAACTTAATACCATGGCCCACTAGGAAATTAGGTCTGATGTGGTTCTACAGATTGGCCTTTGAGAAGATTACAATGAGGAGTATAATCTTGAAACTGAGTCACCCTTATTGAGACTGAAACAAGCCCTATACCATGCTAAATTTCCAGAGGTAAATCCAAATGGAAGGGGGTGGCTGGAACCTGCCTTAATCCAGAATAACTCTGAATTCTCAAAATATAGAGGAACTGAGAATTTAATGTACATGGCTGTATCCTCTCATGTCCATGGCTTGTTTAATAAATGCTAGAATGATGGCTACTAGGTTGTAATCTACTAAGTACAAAAATACCATGGTAATGATAACACATATTATGAATATTAAATCAACCTACTTGAAATGCTTATTCCATTTAAGGTATTCAGATGATATTCAATTCTGTAGTCATCTATGAAGGACTTCTGTATTTGCTCTCCTCACCCCATGTTTAAAACAGAATCTCTTCTGCTCTGTACATATAAATTAATAAGCCACTAATGCATATGAATTTAGCTATCTGTATTCCAGTTTATTGGTGAGGGGAAAAAAAGCTTCTCCTTTATAGTTAGAGATTGGTCTTCTTCTACCAAACACCAGAGAGGGTCATACCTACCTGAAGAATACTCAGTAGAGAAGAAGGGAAGAGGGAAATATGGTAGAGAGTATTTCAAGAAAGCAATTTAAACAAAACATAGAAAAAAAATGAGATACCTATTTCCTCCTTTGTACTCTAAAAGTATTTTTCCTGTATGTTTGACTCATGATAAAGGAGCCAGAAGACTTGCATTATAGAAGTGAACACAACGGCCATCTTCAAAATCTGTGAAAACTGTCATGAGTCTTATTCTGTGGTTTCAGAGGGGAGAATTAAGAATAGTAAATAAACATATGGAAGCATATTTTTCCCCCAATATAAAAAACAACTAAAATAATTTTTAAAAAGAATGGAAATTTCTGAGAGAGAATTCCCAATCCTAAGAGATAGTCAAGCAAGAAAATGGAAGACTGTTTATTAGAGATGTTTTAAAGAGATTTCATTCATTTGTTAGAGGGATAGAGCAAATGATATTTAAAGTCTATTTGGCCTCCAAATATTCTATTTCTTATTTTACCAATAGGCACAATTTCAAATTCTGGAGAACTTGGGGGAAAAAAAAGCCAAAAATATTTTTGTTCTCCTCTTGGGAGTAAAAGGGGAGAGAGGGCTGGTGACAACTTGTAAAGAACAGTGTACAAACAATTTATATATAGGACAAATTAGAGGAAACCAACAAAAGGAAAGCATTAGTATTTAGGGGAACTGGAAAAAGGTTCCTGTGGTACAAGTACAATTTTAGTCAGTCAGCTGACTAGCATTTATTAAGTGTTTAATATGTATGAGGCACTATGCTAAGTCCTTGGGGACACAAAGACACAAAATGCGGAGATTTCTAATGTCAACAGAGATGAGGAAAGAGAGAATTCCAGGCAGTGATATGGGGGAGCTGTAAGGTATAAGAAGTCTGTAAAGGTAGATGGAAATCAGTTCTGAATGCTGAATGCAGAACTTTATATTTGATTCAGAAGAATCAAATATAAAGGAGCTACAAGAATTTATTGAATGGGTGTGGGAGGGGGTGACATGGTCTGATGCATGCTTAAACTTTTCTATTCTTGGTTTCCTCATCAGTAAAATGAGAAAATTAGACCATATTATCTCTAAGGCCCTTTCTATTAAAATTTTATATATCCTATGAAAAATTCATAAGGGAAGCTGTTTTACTCATTTAAAGGAATAGCAATGCTTTGTATTTAAATTTATCAAACAAACTACAAAACAAAAATGCAACTAATTACATTAGATGAAGAATCTTAGCTTTAAAGTAAAGCTTGTCTTTTTAAAAAAAATCCAAACTGGAAAGAGTAAAATAGCTGTCACCTTTTAGACATTAACTGCTTCACAATAATCATTCTTTTTTCAGCAGTAACTTCTACTGAAATACTGTAGGACATTCTTTTACAGAAAAAGAGATTTAGAGTAGGAGAGAGACACAGAGACAGAGAGTGAAGGAAGGGGAGAAGGGGTGAAACAGAGAGAAAGACAGACAGAATAGGAGAGAGTCAGGCAGAGAGAGAGAGAAAGAGCAGGAGGAGAGATTGCCACATCTGAAAAACAGACAAACAGGAAGTAGAAGACACTTGTTCATCTGTATTTCTGTGACTCTTTTCACGTGGTATTATTTGCAACTGTACTTTCATGTCTGGGGGTAGTGCCAACTTCAGTAAGAATCATATATATTTTTATCATACTGATTACATGTGTTCACCAGTTTTGCTGCCCAAAGATACTTACTGTGGTTTACACATGTTCAGTGACAAACTCCAGAGCACGATATTTTCACAGAAAATGTGTTTACTGTGAAATTTCTCCTCAGAAGTGTGCTTTTCTTTACAGCTTTGATCCACATGACATCCATAGTCCTACATTTCAAATAATCACTTACATTTCCATTTTGAAAACCTACCCCTAGATACAATTTGACTACAATGGGAAATAGTAGTCCCAGAACATTCTTTCTATTCTTATATGACTGGAGATTTCATCAGATTAAGAAGATGCATTAAAACATTTTCAGTTGTACTCCTTAAGTTTCATGGTGACTTGATGCTTAGATTCTGTTATTCATCAACACTTCACAGAAAAACTTGATTTGTCTGAATGAATTTTTAAAGCCACAATTGAAGAAAATCAGAAAAACCTGGTTTTGAATATCAAAAGATCCTAAACAAAAAGAATCTCTAGAGGCCCCATAGTGTAGCACTTTTATAGATTGGTGCCTGTCCTCACAAAATGAAATTGTGTCTGAGCTAGACATAAAGAGAACACACTTACTGGTAAATGTCTTTTCTTAGGACGGTTCTGCTAAGTGGGTTGTCAGCCTGAGGAGCCATGGCGACAGAACCAATCTTCAAAACCAGGGTGTCTTCTCTTGCGGCCTCAGTTACTGAAACAAAAGAAAGACAAGTCTAGTTAGTCCTATTATGCTGAGTTTTTTGGCAATAAGACAAGCAAAGGAAGGTGTTCTTTGAAAGAAAAATGCAAAATAGGTGGAGAAATAATAATATAATAAAGGATAGCTTTTTATAGCGCTAAACTAATCCTAGGAGGTAGCCACGGTCACATCTAGCAATTTCAAAGTGATGTCTAGTATCTTTGTACATTTTTACCACATGTGTAATTCATTCTTCCTGCTCATAAGCATTTGTGTGTTAGTACAACAGCTTAAAAGTACTTTACGACCACTGGTCAGCAGCACTAGTATGGACATCAGTGGGACCCAACATAAAGGCTTTACAGGCCTCTTGGTCACCACTATTGCAGGGCTTACAAAGGTTAAATTTTAGCCTTTGTGCTATGGGCTCAAAAAAGAAGAAAGGAAAGGTCACTTGGGTTCTGACCAATGCCTAGAAGGCCCAGGAAGTTTCCAGGCAAGAGAAATTGTTCAAAAGAATTCTTGGAGGAGGATTCTGGGAAGATGGCAGAGTAGGTTGGTAAATGTCAAGCTCTCCCATTTCAAAATTTGAGTCTCAGGGTAAACATAGACTGGTGAAGAACCAAGAAGTCTTGCAGCAGAACTGGGGTCCTCCAGATACAACCAGAAAATATCCAAAGACCCAGGCTGGGATTAACCCATGTGAAGTACAAACACCTTAGGCTAGCAAGTGGGAAGCCCTAGAGCAAGCTGGGAGTGGCTGCAGCCTCAGAAGGAACCACAGAGACTTTTACCTCCTGGATTGTTTGTGGAGTCAGGTCTGAGTCCCTGAAGAGATAACCTGGGCTGATTAGGAACCCAGGACTGACTGTGCTGGAGGGACGTGGCTCTGGGTGAGAAGGAACCAGTACCAGGTGAGTGCAGAGGCAGGGGGGCAGGATACTGCTGGTTTGGGGTTCCTGGTCAGGAGGAGAGCTGAAAGGAAGCTTGAGGCACCAGCCCCCCCACACAACTAGAGGTGCTAACAGGAATACCTCTCGTTAAAAAAAAAATGGACCAGCAAAGAAGAATCCCACCAATGAAACATATTATGGTAACAGTGAAGACCAGGGTTCATCTTCAGAGGAGGACACTGAAGTAAAAAGGCTTTCTACCCTAAAGAGTAATGTGAAATGGCTTCATACCCAGAGAGAATTTATAAAAGAACTCAAAAAAGAATTTAAAATTTTAATGAGAGGCACTGAGGAAAAACTAAAAAAAATAAAATAAAATAAAAACTATCCAAGAAAAACAAGATTATGAAAAAAAAAAGTTGACCAATTAGAAAAGGAGATGCAGTCTCAAAGATGAAAATCTCTTTGAGAATTAGAATTGGGCAAGGGGAAGCAGAATTTAATGGAAGAGTCAGCAGGGATAGGAAAGATGTGTGTATGTGGATTATATGTGTGTGTGTTTGTATGTATGTGTATTGTGTATCTATCTATCTACATATCAATATATAAATATATCCTTACTTAAATATAGCCTGCTTGGGAGGTAGAGAAGAGAATAAAAGGGGGGTGGAGAATAAAGTAAATAAAGGTGTGCAGCAGAGAACAAAATAACAATTTACAAGGAGGTAAAGAAAAGATGGACACTCATGAATATAATTTCTTCTACTAATATGTATACTTTCTTAAATTCGTATTTGTTGTTAATACATTTTGAATCCTCCCTGCTGTTCTGCTGGACACATGATAATGTTCTCTTTTGTTTTGTTTCATTTTCTTTTGTATTGCTTTTCTGGTTTTCTTTTTGCTTATTCTATTTCTTCAAATAAAACAAATTTTGAAAAAAATAAAATTTGAAACATTTAAAAAAAATTCTTAAGTTCTTTTTGCATGAAACTTGGTGACATTAATTTGGTTTCCTTTCCTTTGAAATCTTCTGCATTTAAAAAATATTATTCAGAAAAAGGATTCATAGGTTTCACCAGACTATCAAAGGGGTTCATAACAAACAGGATAAGGAAATGCTATACAAGATAAACTTATAAGTGATTTCTCACTCCAAAGAAGTCAGGAACAGCAATGTAAGAGAAAGGACAAGAAGAATTTTGATCTTTATTTTTATTTTGCTTTCAAAATATTCTTTTATACATTTCTACAACTTATAGTTATAATTAATGATTATTTATGGCATTCAGTTAGGAAAATTAATCTTTGTAAAAAAAATGAATTTTCTATTGGAAGAGTTTTAAAATGAGTAAATTCTAGTTTAATAGGCCAGATCCTGAGAGTCTGAAAGCAATATAATAATTTGAGGAGATGACCCAAAGAAGTAGATCAACCAGCTCCAGTCATCTGTCCTTACTGGGGTCTGAATAAGAGATAATTTAACCGCAAGTCCTTTCCATATGAAGGCTGGTGCATTATCTCTAATTCACTGGTATAGTTCACAAGGTCTTTCTAAAGGCTCTATAGAATGTATGTGGGTTTCTTGGTGGACCTTTTAATTTTAGTTGAACTTGAGTATGTTTCCAATGTCAAGAACAAGAAGGCATGTTTTTCTACTGAAGCTGCTAAAACAATAATTTAACCAAAACTGTTAACATCTCAGTCTTTATGATGCTATATAGAACGTATATGAATGGTGCAAATTTTATCTCTTAGATGAGAAACGCATCCTTCAATAACAAGTATAAAGAAATGATAATAAAAGATGCAAGGAATGTCTTAAGTAGACTATGTCTACAGAAGCACATGCCCAGTATTTGCCAACTGTGGTACTCAAAGAATGCAGTGATCATTCAATTAATTCCAGCTGTGACTGAAGTGAAGTTAGCATAGTTTGGCTCAGAAAAATCAGGAGAAGAAATTAAAAGTGAGAGAGGTAGAGAGAAAAATGACCAAAGAGAGACAAGAAGACAGATCAAAAAAGAGTAAGGAAAGGAAAAGGTGGAACTATCCTTTTGGATCAGGAAGGAATGAGAAGGAAGAGAAAATAAAATGGCAGAACTAGGGGTCCTATCTCTCAAGTATTATTAAGACAATTTTCTTCAAATTAAAAAAAAAAGAGGAAAATGTTCAGTTAATCAAAAGGCATTTAATGAATGTTTACTCTATGTTATATACTATGTAGAAAGGTAGGGATACAATGAATGGTAAAATAGTCGCTGTCCTCACGGAGCTCAATATGCAATAACTAGGTGCACAAGACAGAACAGTTATAACCTCAAGAGGGAAAGTAATGCCACCTTGTGAGTGAGTAAGAGGTCAAGGTATAATTAATAGTTTTGGAGAATTTGGGTAAGGCTTCAGGATGGGATTTGAGCTGAGTCTTTAAGTCAGGGAAACTAAGAAGCTATGGTGACGAGAGACAGGAGACGGAGTATCCTGAACATGGTAGGCCAGCATAGCTGGGGTACTGAAGGCATTCAATGGAATAAAGTGTACAAAGCCAAGAAAGAGATGAAAAGGCCACAAGGCAAAGGCTTGTAAATGGTAGAACTGATAACTGATCCTGGAGGTAAAAGGCAACTATTGGAATTTATTGAGAGGGCAACATGGTCAAATCTGGATCCTAAAAAGCTCACTTTGGCAATTTACAAATTGTAACTGTAAGAGACTAAAGGTAAGGATTCCATTTATAAACTATTGCAATAGTCCCGGTAAGAGGTAATGATGGTCTAAGCTAACGTAGAGGCTGCATAAGAAAAAGAGATGCATATAAGAGGGGATGAAGACAGAAATGATAAACCGTGATGAGATTGGACCTGTAATATGAGTGAGAGTGAAGAGTTAAGGATAGTAAATGTAGGTAAAGGGAGAATGGATGTACCCTCAGTAATACTAGGGAAGTTCATAAGAGGAGAGGGTTTAGGTGTAAAGAGAGTATGTCACATTTTGTAATGTTGAGTTGGCTATGCCTATGAGATTTGAAAGTACATAATAACTCTGACATATCCAATATAAGGGGGTATGTATATATTATGTGTGTATATGCTGTATACATATATGTACTGAAATATGAGTGTATAAATAGTATTTACACAGATATACTTAAGTTCATATACACATACATAGGAGCACATGTGTAAAACCTAGCAAGGTCTGATGTACAGATATTGATATCATTAAGTGAGAAATTGATGTCATTAAGTTGAGAAAAACTGATAATAGTTTAATAATTTACCTGGAATTTGGGAAAGCATATTTATAAGAGTTCAGAAAATGGTTGGGGAAGAATAATCATAAGAAAGAATGCTCCACAATTTGGAGCTATGCTCAAAAAGTTATCAAACTGTGCATACCCTTTGACCCAGCAGTGTTTCTATTGGGCTTATATCCCAAAGAGAACTTAAAGGAAGGCAAGGGTCCCACATGTGCAAGAATGTTTGTGGCAGCTCTTTTTGTAGTGGCTAGGAACTGGAAATTGAATGGATGCCCATCAATTGGAGAGTGGCTGAATAAATTATGGTATATGAATGTTATGGAATATTATTGTTCTGTGAGAAACGACCAGCAGGATGATTTCAGAAAGGCCTAGAGAGATTTACATGAACTGATGCTGAGTGAAATGAGCAGAATCAGGAGATCATTATACACGGCAACAACAATACGGCAACAACAATACTATATGACGATCAATTTTGATGGACATGGCTCTCTTCAACAATGAAATGTTTCAAACCAGTTCCAAGTGTTCACTGAAGGAAGCCATATACTCCCAGAGAGAAGGATGTGAAATGTGGAGCACAACGTAACATTCTCATACTTTTGATTGATGTTTGCTTACATTGTGTTTCCTTTATCTGATATGTCTTTCGTGTAGATACGATTTTTCTTGCACAACAATGATAAGTGTGGAAATGTGTATACATATATTCGATTTGTCAAGTATTTTAACATAATTAACATGTAGTGGATATCCTGCCATCTAGGGAAGGGGTGGGGAGTTGGGGGGAAAAATTTGTAACAGAAAGATATGTAAGGGTTAATGTTGAAGAATTACCCATACATATGTTTTGCAAATAAAATAAAATTTAAAAAAAAATAAAAAAAGAAAGAATGCTCCAAATGACCAATAATGAGAGAAATGCAAATTATAACAATTTTAAAGTTTAAATACATCAGATTGTTAAGGATGGCAAACTTTTAGGGTTTATGAGAAGACAGACATACTAATTCATTCTTGGTGGAACAGATCTTCAGAATGGACAACTTACAACTATTACCTACAATGTAATAATGAAACATGTTACCTACTTCCTGATGTGTGTGTGTGTGTGTGTGTGTGTGTGTGTGTGTGTTCCACAACTGGGAGTGGAAGGAGAATATTTAGGGAGGGAAGGTAAGAAAGAATATTAGCTGACTAAAACAAAATATAGACTATTCATACATACACACACACACATACACACACACACATATATATGCATATATAATACACTACACAGATATGCACAAAAGAAAACTTGAAAATTCTGGTCAACACAATGACAATCCTAATTCCTAAAGACTCATAATGAAACATATAGTGCCTGCCATCTGATAGAGAAGTAATGAACACTTTTCTGGATGATGCAAATGAGAGGTTTTGTTTTGTTTCACTATATATGTAGTAAGAGGTTTGGTCTTTCTTGCGGGGGGAGAAGAAGTGAAGTAGGAAGGAGAGGATAATTTTTGTTTGAAAAATAAAATAAAATTTAATTTATAAAATTTGAGCTATCTTATAAAATTCATTAAAATTAACATTTCCCTTCAGTCAGTTATTGGGTACATCTTAATAGTATGAAAGACAGAAGTTCTATATGTTGATCAGCAGAAAAGCGTTTATTAAGCATTTACTCTATAGTAGGGACTATGTTAGGTGATAGGGATATACAAACAGAAATAAAAACTCCTCTGCTCTTAAGGAACTTAAATTCTAATTAAAGAAGTAACATGGACACATATAAGCAGAGGCCAAATAAATGTAAATATAAGTTAGTTAAATGTGAGGTAATTAGGGAATGAGAACACTGGAAGTCCCAAAAGCTAAAATACTGCTTGTCTTTTTTTTTTCCTCCCCCCGCTTTTTTTAAATTAAGCTTTTGCTTGAAGACATCAGGTTAAACATCTTGAGTTCTTTTCTTTCATTCTATGATAGTACGTTTCTACCGATGATTGTTCATCAATCCTTAATGAGAAACAATATATATCTTGTACCTACAACTTTAAGCAATTTATAGAAAGCTTTGGGGTTTTTACAAAGAACCAAGTTTTCTGCCAGAAGGGGTCCCAATAAGTGGGTTGTTCACTTCATTCTGAAGTGATCAGAATTCTCAGAGAAGGAGAATACATTTTTCTCTTCAGGACCAGTGAGCAGTTCAAGTGCAGCAGCATTAAGCAGAGTAGAACCTTAAAATACTACTGAATGTGATGAACTGATGGCAACTTATAAAATGGTGACTACAGAGACTGACCCCACAAGACACATATACAGAGGGTGAAAATATGTATCCTTTTGTCCTCAGACCAGTCTCTATTAAGAGTTCCACAGCCAAATTTCTTGCCAAAGGGGGTCCTAACAGGTTTTTAATAAAATTTCTTCATTCACTGAGGAAAACTTGATCCACATGTGAAATAAAGTCATGATGCCAAAATTAAGTATTTGGGCATGTAAATAAAACCTAAGATGCAGTCCCAGAAGCCTTCCAATAACTAGTTAGGAAACATACTGAGGCATTTGAATTTATGAATTTCTTTAAAAGGCTCAAGGAAATAATAGTTTTTTTGTCAAATATAACTAATACCAAGATTTGATTCAGTAATTAAAACTTATTTTGTTAAGGAATTTTCCCAGTTATTATAGATATTTTTAAAAATTGAAAAGGGATCATGAGTCAGTGTTTTTGTAATTATTTTGGTTAAGTAGACTTATACAAATGCCAATGTAAATTTGGAAATGAGACTATATGGAGTTAAAAAAAAAGATATGGAGATTATTCTTCTCTTCTAATTTAGAATTTCAAATACCCATTATTGGGTTTGAGAACAAAATTGAACTTTATTTATTACAAAGTAGTTCTCTATGCCCTGCATTGTCATATAAGTGTTATCCATACCTTTTTAGACTAAAATTTCACTTTATAATAGAGGGCATAGTGTAGATAACCAGAAAATGTTACCATCATGCTGAACCAAAAGTTTTTTCATATTTAAGAAGTAAAGCAGGGGCATGGTGATAGTGGTGGAGAATAAACATTTATGTAGCACCTATTCTGTACTAAGCACTTTTTATAATTATCTCACTTGGTTTATGAGAAGCAAAATTTATGGGTATTTCTCAATCACAGTGAAAGCATTTCCCTACTTCTATTAAACATTATGAAGTATGTCCATTAATAGATTTTTTGGTTGGTTTCTAGATGCATTCATTCATTGAACAAATATTTGTTTAGAGCTATGTACAATTCAATTTGAGATGTACTTACTAAATGCCCAGCATCTCCTAGACAACAGTTTTCAAAGGCCTTTAGTGAGGCATTTTCTTTTCAAGTTTTCTTTCCTGTAGTATTTAATGTAATTTTCTCTAAAACACCACTGACAATTACTCTCCAGTACAATATTTAGAAAATACCTATTGTGTTGTACATACTAGAACATCTGAGAAATCTGAAATGTTTCAATTTAAGTTGGAAAAATGTGCAACTTCTCTTTATTTTGCTGTCATATATAAAACTTTGTTTCATAATTTGCAACACAGGTGATTTCAGAATGCTTAGTATAGATAACTTTCTGGAAATGACATCTAGAATCATTAAAATCTTAAATTACTAATTTCTTTAAAATGTAGTTAGCACAAGGTCTATTTAATTCTAATTTTCAATCAAACGGTCAATTTCTCTTCCTTAGTTTTAATAAAATACAGATACAAACAGTGCAAAATCTTGCTATTTCTTGCTTTAATGGAATACCTCCATAGTCTTTTCTCCAAAGAACTATAAATCTTCTTTGCCAAAAAATGTCAAACTATTTCTGTTTTCTTACTGTCTTTTCTCTATTCACAGCTGGAAAATTGTAGAAGTTACTGGTTACAAAGTAAGGCAAATGAACTCTCCCTGTTTGTATCCATCTCCTCTTAAGATTATGAGAAAATGTTTCTATGATTTTCAAATTGTTTCCTTATGGGACTACGTGATTGTATTATACATTAATGTAATGTCAACAATTCATTAAACTTTTTCTAGAGACATATAACATATAAAGCAAGGATTATTGCAACTTCAAAATACAGACAATAACCATAATTTACTGATGAACTTATCATTATTTAACAAAGGTTTATAATTTCATATGGGCAAAGGCTGTGGGCAATCTGAATTTCAACTTCACCTGACAATGATCTATCTAAATACTTTAACTCATGATCCATGGGAGACCCCTATTTTTGAAAATGAAGGATGCAAATGTTTGCCTGTGACTAAAGCTAATATACAACATATAAAACAATCAATTCAAATCTAAATATCTTCATAAATCAGGAATGATGAAACTAGAAAATCTCCTACAAATAATAAAGGGCAACATATTTTGAAAATTATCACAATAAAGCTCATTGCTATTTTTTGTGGCAGTTGCTACAGAAAAGCACTGAAATCAAGGGTGTATTTATTTAGGATCAAATAAAAGCCAGAAGCTAACCCTCTCTGATTAGTGATCTTTCCAAAGCATATTGCTTTCCACAGTTCTCTTCTGCCAACTTCTGACTTCACTTCCACTCTTTCAGGATCTTCTACTGATGAGCTACAGATCTAGGAATTAATGGTCAGAGATGATGGGGCAGTCAGTGGTACAGTAGATAGAGCTAAGCTCCTGGAGACAGGAAGCTATCAGTTCAAATTCAGCTTCTGAAATTAACTAGCTGTGTGATCTGAGGCAAGTGACTTAACCTCTATTTTCCTCCTTTTCCTCATCTGTAAAATAAGGATAATAACAGAACCCATAACTTTTAGTTATGGATCAAATGAGTTAATAAATATAAAGCCCGTAAACACAGTTCCTGCATACATATTAGCTATTCTCATTATTTTTTTTAATGGGAATCATCTATTTAATTTAGCAGATACTTTAGGAATTCAATGGGAAAGTGAGATGAGGTTGTAATTACTGAAGTCTCCTCAGGCTTAGACCAGTATTTTATACAAAACAGACATTACATTGCTGAATGAATGGTAAATTCATTAATTTTGAATATAAGAATTAAGACATTCTTCTTTTTTCTCATTTTTACTACTACTATTTTGTACTGCAAGTTTTTGGTCACTTCATCTACAAACATACATATGTCTATATATCTGTATGCATGTGTACATATGGTGTGTGTGTGTGTGTGTGTGTGTGTGTGTATAAAAGCTAAACTCTAGTATCAAGAAAAAGAATGAGAGATACATGCTCCACTAGTATCAGTCAATCATGTTATAAAGAAAACAACATTTAATAGAATAGGATAACTTTATATTTAACATATAAGGTTAATATAAGGTCCTCTGCACCTTATAAATGGAACTGTCCTACAGGATGAATTCTGGTTCTCCAATTAACTCTTTACTAAACTGAATTATCTCCTGAGGCTGAATTCTAATCATTCTAATAATTCTAATCATTCATATGAATGATCAGAACTTTTACTTCAATTCTCCAGAGCAGAATGCTGAGTGTACTTACTTAGATCATTAAACACGATGGACAAGAAAATTACTAGAAAGATAAGACAGTATGAAAGGTAACTGGGAAAGGGTTAAGATAAAATTCATACAATTCTGTACACATTACCTCCAATAGTAGGCTGCATATCCTCAATTTTCGGGAAAAAAACTCTGATTATACTAGTGTTGATATAGATCAAAGGCAGGTTGCGAGAGGTCAGAGTATGAGTCCTCATGGGCTGACCTGGAGATTTCCTTTTCATCTGTTGAGTTCTTGGTAGCTTTGCTTGAAAAATGCTTGCAATTGCATTAAGTAAAGGGAAACAGAGAACAACATCAAATGCTTGTGCAGAAAGGAGAATCTCATGAAGAAAGTGAGGTGAACCATCTGTTAAGCCTTCACATAACTTATGGAAACTTTTTCGGTCACTCCTTGATGTTAACTTATGCCGGACATTTTTAGTTACTGCTTTTGTATATGTGAGAGAAAGAAATCCATGCTGCTGATGTGAGCCATCTAAAAGTTTTGAAGTTGTCTGTCTCAAAAAAAAAGGAAATCACAGTGAAAATTCTGTTAGAAGCAAAGCTTTTAGGGAAACATTCCAAATAGAGAAAAATTACTTTGTTTTCTGCTGTCTCATTTTTATTCCTAATTAATTTTAAACATCCTTTTATTGAATCTCATTATTTATTATTAGAAAAGGTTTCTGACCATAGTGAAGCACATTATTGAATTGGTATGATCTCATTCAAAGATGCCAATGGATCTATGATCTTTAGGATCCTATTTCCTTAAACAAGTGAAGATTTTTAGGATAAAAGAATAAGTTTTCAAGGAGTTGAAAGGAATCTTAGAGACTGTCTAAACCACTTCCCTCATTTTACATACTCAAAAAATGGAGGTTCAAGGAAATTAGTGATTTGGCCAAGATCACAAAGCTCGTACTTGCCAGAGTAAGAATTTAAATCTGAATCTAGCAGTGCTTCTTTATGGTAAAATAAATAAATCAATGCCCTATGGCTTAAAATTCATTAAAGATCAACTTTTAGTCTGTGAATTATATGATGAAGACTGGGTATTGTAAAAAGCAGTATCCTTAATGGTAAAGAAAGTGAATTCTCAAAAGAGTAAAAAATTTAGAGCCAGTAGATTATCTTTTGTGATGAGTCATGGAACATTCTCAGCTGCCACATGCAAGAAAATTTTATACATTCCCTTCTGTCATTTAAATTCTAGATAAGGAATCTTTCTTGGGTGCAATGTGGCAAAATTAATGAAGTATTTTAAGTTTTAGATTTTATTCTTAATAATTATTATTCTCTGTATTAGTGCCTATCATATATATTAAATTTCCTAATGAATCATATATGTAAGACATGGAGAAGTAATTTTTCTTTCCAGTTATCGTGATGAAATTACTATATCTTTTCTGCTTACTATATAAGATGGATAATTGGGCAAAGAATGCTGGCTGAGATTACAGAAAAAAAAGAAAGAAAAAAAAAGATTTTCCTCTAGGCAAAGGTCAGAGATTTTATTAAGAGATGATGGAGGGGCAGTTAGATGATGCAATGGATAGAGCATCAGCCTGAAGTCAGAAGTACAGGAGTTCAAATCCAGCCTCAAACACTTAACCCTTCCTAGCTGTGTGACTTTGGGCAAGTCACTTAACTCCAATTGCCTCAGGGGGAAAAAAAGATAATGAGACCTAGAACTATAAAGATTATAGAACTTCTGTACTCTGTCCTGGTCACAGTAGACCACAATGTAGAGTATTCTGTTTAATTTGGGCATAGTATTGAATGAAAGCTAGATTTTATTAAGAAGAGGCAAAGAGTCTTGACAAAGAGAATGGCAAAGAGTTTCAAGATTATGTCAGGTGTAGATTAAATGGGGAAAAGAGAATATTTAGCCTTCAGAATAAAAAAAATTAAGGGGGGCTATATCCTTTTTTAAATACTTGAAGAGCTATATCAGGGAAGAGAAATTTAGCTTGTTCCTGGGTTCAAAAGGAAGAACCAGAAACAATGGGTAAGAATTGCAAAGCAAGTTTCAGAAGAAAAAAACAAAACCAAAATCAACAGCCACAACAAAAATCTCAACAATTAGAACTATCTCAAATGCAGTAGCCTTCTAGGGTAGGTAGAGGGTTTCTTCTTACTGAAGGTTTTCAAGCAAACACTGTTACTTCCCATATATCTTATACCTATCTAAGGTAAAGCAGAGAGATTCCTAACTGGGGAGGAGGAGGTCTTTGAACTTCTTCCCCTCAAATATTGTTCTATTTTGTAATCATACATATTTTTGTTTTATGCCTTTAAAATCATTATTTTGAGGAGCAATATACAGATGTTACCAGACTGCCAAATGGGTCCAAAAACACACCAAAAAACCCCCCTCAATTTCAGAGGGAAATCTTTTCAGATATAACCTAACCATAAAGGTCTCAGAAAGGTCCCTTCCAATTTTGAGACATCATGATGTTACATTTTCTACCACTGACATACTAAAATAGCTGTTGGGCATAGTAACAAAACATAAGTATTTTAAAAGTAATTTTCCATAATATTTTATGCAAAATCTCCTATTTTACCTTAATAATACACATTCCTCAGGTATAATAATCATTACCTTCAAATATGTAAAAAAGCATTTGGTTCAGAATGAAAAAGTATGTATTTGTGACTGTTTTATACAAATTCAGATAATTATTTGTAAAATGCATATAATAAAAAATAGCAAAATATGGTTTTATAAATGAGATAAAACTTGAGGCAGAGTATGCTTCAACATTTGAAAGAGCTTCTCCAAAAATTTCTTATACATCAACTCCTATATACTGACTTCTCACTGACTTCCAATATAAATTTAGAGTTGTAATTTGATTGAAGACATTTTTTTCCTACCAGAAAAAAATGATGCCAGTTGAATTAAGGGAAGGATGTAGAAAGAAATCAAGATAAGCAGCAAAGCAGAAAAGGGTCTGTACTACTGTCAATCCGTCATTTGCAATCCTATACTGTATCCACTTTTTCTCCTCAGTCTGTTACCTGTAACCCTATGACCCAGTGATAGAAGCACACTGAGCCCCGTGGCCACTGCCACTCCTGTTCCTACTCTGCTTTCACTGTCTAAAGGTCTCTACTGGCACATGGAAAAAGTTTTTTTATTTTTCTTCTAACAAAAAGTATGGCCATGAATGGTGTCTTTGAGGGACTTTGTAGAGAAATGACTGTGTAACCTCATGAAAATGTCCCTTTCACATCGAATGTGATCTCTCCTCAGAATCGTGCTCCTCTAATTCAGGGTTGTGCTGGCCCTCTCTTCTACTTTCTCCCTCTTGCTTTCCCTCACTCATTGCTTCTTCTGTTCTATGTCAGACAGACAAAGGCCTTAGCCAATGACAAATAAGCAGGAGAACATCAGGGCCAGGCTAAATCACACTGACCTCTCACCAAGGGGCAAGAAGTAGTGACTGGGAGGAGAGACACAATATATGTCTTATAGTGTGTGTGTGTGGTCTTCAGACAGACAATGAAGGTTTTTCCATGCCCAAGAAACCCAAAAAACTGCTTCTTTTTAAATTATGCAGTTTTTTAGCACTATAGCATCTATGTATTACAAGTTCAGAAGAGCCAAAATGGTGCTTTGAGTAAATAAAATTTAAAATTTTCAAAACCATTTTAGAGAATACAAACTGAATTGTTTTCTATCTTGTACATGGAATTAAAACAAAATTGTATTTGTTGAATGTTACTTTAAGGACTATCAGGACTTATTTGTTTGACAAAATTTAGCATTATCAAATAGATGCCCTTACATAAACAACTGAAACTTCAATAATGGCAGATTTTGCATGCTTGAAATATAATTAAATATTTTTTAAACATGTGAATACTTTAATTTGTTAAAACTGTCACTTAAATATGCTGATTATAAGAAGTACAAATGTAAATGTATTTTATGTAAGTATATATAACAATGTTTCATATGGATACAGACATGGAAGAAATATAAATTTAAACAGAAATTCCATTAACATGGAATTTTGCATTTTGCATTTTGCATCCAATCTCAGAAGTAAAGAAAAAAACTACCTTGTAGTTTACTGGGAAAATCTCAAACAAGAAATTGCTTTTCTTTATCAATCACACAGAAGAGCAGAATATGTAAGCAGGCATCCTGACCTATTAAATAACATTGCATTTTTATGCAAATGCATTATTGTCCCTCTGAATTCCAGATGAACAAAATTTTAATGCTTGTCTATTTTAGTAAATCTCTGCTGCATTATTTAAATTTCATTCATATAAATATATGTTACTATTATATGTTACTATTTTATCTGAGTCTAAGACTAGTGGCAAGATGTAGATCAAGAGAGGCAGGTCTTTAATAATGTTAATTAAACCAAATTGTTCTTCAAATCAACACAATCTATCTAGATATGTTGCTATACTGAATTTCTACTATTCAAATAACTGTCATATCACCACCAGAAAGTTAAAATAGCAAAGTCCTTCTTTCTATTCAGTAACATATGTGTATATTTGTTTTTATTTAAGAGAGCAGTGAATAAAGTGCTGTTGTATAATGGTTGTAAGAGCAAAAGGACAACATAGGAATGAAACGCCCAGCTTTTGAGTCAGGTATACAAATGGTATGACAAAATCACTTCAGTCGACTCTTGCTCATTAGTTTATAATTTATATTTGGTACTGCAATATGCCATACACATGTTTTTGCAATATTTATCTTTTTAATTATTTTTCCTTAAAGCTTGAGATAAAATGGATTTTGTGCTCTGTGAGGATGGAGTTCATGAAGAGATAACCCAGAACAGAAGCACACTGGATTGCAAAGAGAAGCCAATTCAAAATATACAGATTTGTTGCAGATAGTTCATAGTGGAAGACATACTGCAGATTAAAAATGAGACATTAAAAATGAGGTAATTAAATTTATTTCACCGGTTACTGTTAATGGAAGTTCTGTAGAATAATTTTCAAATGATTTCTTACAGAAGGAAAGAAGCCAGAGAAATTACTGAAAGGGTCCTGCTTGCAGACGGGTCGAACCAACAAGGTGCGTCTGTTCAGCTTGTCAGTACAGGAAAGGAAGACACCTCCATATTGCCCCAGAGACCAACACTCTTCCCCAAGGCTTGAGGTGATGTACAGAAGGAAAGAGGATGGAGAGACAAAAAGCAATAAAAAGCCATAAGCAAAAATTCATACAGATTTTAAATTCTGCTTAAGTCTGCATAGCTGCGTGCCTTTGTTTGAAATGGCCTCAATCTGGACCATCTTCTGCAAATACACAGTTAATAGAATTAAAAAGAAAAGATTTTAGTATAAAATTTCCACTTGCAGTTGACAGAAAAATCCAGCATGAGATTAAGCATATGAAATGAAGAGAATAAATAATTCCAAGGACTCTATAATAGAAGTCAATAGTATATTAATTAATGAAAGCAACCCTATGTTGATTTTCATTAAATATTCACTAAATTTGTTAAATGAGAAAGATGTTTATAAACTTTAAGCAGCTTGAAGCAAAACAAGATGGATTTCAAATGTATAAAATCATTCTGAGGTAGAGGTTCTATTTTTTGTAAACATTCCTGGTGCATTAAAAAATAAATACATACAGTTTTATTATAAAGCACTATTTAAAAATTTATATTTACTGAATGAGTCTCACCACTGGTTTTTCTTTGCACTGAAGAAATATTCCTTCAAAATGTCCTGACTGCCAGCCTTCGCCTGGCCTGGAAAACAGAGGGTTAACCTTATCTATTCTCTGTAATTTTTCTGAATTCACAGAATTTAGCCATATAAAACTATATTTCACATAATTATAACATTAATAACTGCCATCCTGAAATGAAAAATCAGACAAATCAATTAACAAACCAATTATGTAGGACAGTTACTTAAAACTCTGCATAAATTTCACAGAGATACCATGATCAAACCACCATTAATTATACTCAATGCTTCAAGAAAAAAAATAATAATAAAGCAAGGAATGAAAAGCAATGAACTACAATGAAAAATAATGTGTAAGAAGTATTTTGATGAAGATACAATTGGTTAGGAAAGAACAGTGTCAATTACTGGATTGTTAAAAAAAAAAAAAAGCAAATTATCTCATCAACACCATAAATTACCTATCCCACAAATCTGTTGTAACCCAGTATAATATAACATTTATATGTATATTTTAAAATTCTTATTAAAATGCATCATATTTTCTTAATACATGTTTTAAAAGTCATGACATCTTACCCTTAGAATAGGAATATGTTTAATATGGATGAAGAATAAAAGAATTCACATACCTTTTTTTGTAAAATCAGATAGTTTTAAAATAAAAAAAACTTAGATTTTTTTTTGCATATTTATGCTACTTGAACATGTAAAAGAAAAAGAGATACCTTTTAAAGCCAAAAATTCTTAAGTAAAAATCTATTGGGAATGAGATGCAGGACTGTTTAAAATAAATGTCTTTCACTCATTAAAAAAAAAATGGATTGGACAACAGAGGAGTTTCATTCAAATATCCAGCTGCCACACTCATACTTGATGGCTTTACTATAAATATGTAGTTTTCAAAAACAAAGCACTATTGAATTTAGTCATCATTTTGATGGGGCATTTATTATAGAAAGCTCTAGTTATTCTTTCAGTGAATAAATATTTATACCATATAGATCTCACCTAAACAGAGAAAGGAAGTCATATTTGGTATTTTGTGGGAAAGCAGTAAGAGAGAAAAAACAGGGTATGAAATGGAGGAAGGTGAGGAAAAGAAAACAGAAAAATATGGGTATCCATAATAAAGAAGTTTTAAGGTCAAAGGAAACAGAATAAAATTAAACAATGAAATATGGAGCTATAATCCCTGGACCACTGACAGCAAGAAATTGATAACTTTTAAAAATTATAGGGGCAGCTAGGTGGTGCAGTGGATAGAGCACCAGCCCTGAAGTCAAGAGGATCTGAGTTCAAATCTGGTCTCAGACACTTAACACTTCCTAGCTGTGTGACCCTGGGCAAGTCACTTAACCCCAATTGCCTTGGGGAGGGGGGCAGTATAAGAAGTTTAGAGTTGTTCTTGACAAATAAAATACCTTTGAACTGATAAGGGGAAAGAAGTGTAATTTTGTTCAATAAAACTTTATAAATAGCATTGCGGTTTGAGAGAAAGAATACAAACAACCAAGGGCAACAATGCAAACAAAGCAACAATAATTCAATGTCTTATAAGAGATCCCTGAACATACTTAACACAATATGTAGGCAAATGTATTTAAAAGCAATGTGACATGTTATGATGCAACATGACAATTGGAAGGTTTATAAATAGTCCATCTTTTTTATATCCATGTACATCCATATTTTTTTTTTAATTTACATCCATGATTTCAAAGTGTCTGCTGAGGAAACTCTCTTTAGTGATAAATAACTCCTTAGAAATTCAAAGTCTTAGAGAGTTGCATAAGATACGAAGAAATTTAATGACGGTTACAGAAATGACAGCAATGGCCTTGAAATCAAGAGTATAAGGCCAGGGTCTCTATCCCCTATACATTGCTACACCTCTAAAAGTCATTTTAAAAAATAAATTATATTATACATATACACAAATTGTTGAATCAAAGAAAAATATGTAAAACTGTTAAAAACTATTTCCTAAATAAGGTTCACACTGGTTTTTCTTCATATATGGATATGATATATACACATATATATATACACATACATACACTTGAAAAAATTAATAAATCCACTTAATTAAAAATTTTTATGGCAATAAATGTATCTTGGAAAAAATGCTTGATTAATAACTAAGCTAAAATATAAACATTCTTAAGTTGTTGCCAAATAAAATATTTTTTCCTATTTTTTTTCATGTGTTTGGATAAAAATGAGTGAATGAAAAAGGATTCATTGCTAAGAACTAAGCACTATCTTAAGCATTGGAGATACAAGTAGAAAAAAGCAATCCAGTTCCTGCTCTAAAGGAAATCATATTCAATTAATAAAACTATTTTAAAAATTAGTATGATTTTATATTTACCTGCTTCGGTAGTGGTCAATATTGAAGCTTTCTATTTTACACTTGACTTTGGTATAAACATCTTGGACATCTACTGAGGCACTGAGATCTTCTAATTCACTAACTACACAGACCTCTGCAATAATAAGCAAACATTAACATTAGTATCTATTTTTCAAGACAAGGCATATCTACAATATTTGGAAGAGAAATATTAATGTATGTATGCACCAGATCTTTGCAAAGTGACCATACAATATAAAAAGTTGCACACAGAATTGTAAATAGTAACAGCAATATAAGACAATAAAAAATTGTGAATGACAGCTATTCTCAGTAATACAATGATTCAAGACAATCACAAAGGACTAATGATAAATTATGCTATCCATCTCCTGAGAAAGAACTGATAGTGTCTGAATAGACATAATGTTCTCTCTCTTTGTTTCCCCATCTCTTCCTTTATTCCTTCTTTTCTTCCCTCCTTCCTTTCTTCCTTTCTTTCCTTTTGAATCTTCTTATACAAAACTACTACTTTGGAAATCTTTTATATGACTGCACATGTATCACTTTTATCAGATTGCTTACCATCTCAGGTAGCAGGAGGAAGGGGAGGGAGGGAAAGACAGAATTTGGAACACAAAACTTTTAAAAATTTGTAAAAATTTATTTTAATATGTAATTGGGGGAAAGTAATTTTTAAAAAGTTTTACACCATAAAGATTTCAATTAGATTTTGTAACCATGTAAGTTTCTCAGTGTTTGTTCAAAATAATAGATTTTATATATATAATTGTTTCCCATAGGAAAAAGGTGCTTTTCCCAACCTTCATGTTCTTAATTCATCAACATCTTTAAAGTTTAGCTCAAATGACAGCTTATATATTAAGAGGTGCCATTAATATAGTAATTAAGGTTTACAAAGTATTTACAATGCATTATTTCATTTGACACAACTTCAGGAGGTAGGGTCACATTTTGCAGATGAAAAAATTGAGATTCAAACAGGCATTAAGAGATGCTAATGATCATTTAGCTGGTAATAATAGTATGAGAAGTAATTCAAACCCAAGTCTTTCTAGATTCCAAATACAAGGAAGGTTCTTTTGCCTATAACACTGATTCTCACAAGTCAGGAAGTCTTTTGACCCACTTTTTTTTACAAAGTGTCTTGAAATTATGTACCTTTCTAGTGAATTTATTATACATTCTTTTACATTTTAGTTATCTGTTTATTCTATGCTAATTTAATCTCTATTATTGTGGGGACTATGTCTTATCTAAATTTTTACCTCTACTTGTACTTAATAGAATGCTGTATATACAGCAGTTGCTTAAAAAGTATTTCTTGTATTCAATTTAATTACATCATATAAAAAGAAAGAGAAAAGAGAGAAAAAGAACTGCTGAACAAAGGTTCTTCCCATTGTGACTGATAAGTTCTTCTTTAGAGGAAGCATTCTGGGAGAAATGTATTTCCATCATGGACTTGATATCCTGTTATTGCAAAGAACAAAATGGCTTTGCCATAATAGTAGGAATGGAAAGAAAAAGCAAGGAAAGTGTATTCTTTATAGCAATAGAGCATTAACTCTAGTTTCTTATAATGAGCTGAATTTTACTTAAAATTAATTCAAATCATTGAGAATTTTTAAAAAATTTATAATTCTGAATAATGGCTTTATATTTAGCAGAATAAAGTAAGCAGTTGGCATCTTAAATCACTGAAACAAAATATAGTAAGTATGACAGGAATCAAGTTGTATGAACTACAAATAAAAGAGATTATAACATAAAAGATCATTTTTATTTTAAAATGTAACTTAAATGGAGCAGTTAGGTGGCACAGTGGATACAGCACCAGCCCTCAAGTCAGGAGGACCTGAGTTCAAATGTGGTCTCAGACACTTAACACTTCCTAGCTGTGTAATCCTGGGCAAGTCACTTAACCCCAATTGCCTTAGCAAAAAAAAAAAAAAAAAAAAAAAGTAGCTTAAATGAAGATAGTATAAGTTTTCAGGTGGAACAAAAATATTTAAATCATATAATAAAGAATTCAAGTTTACAGGCTCAAAAATAATAAGACACAGCTATCTATAACCTGTTCTCTAAGGGTGTATGATGGTTATATGTATCATACAGAAGAGGTTTATGCATACCTAATTCCTTAATACTGACATTCAATACTGATTTAATAGGCATCAAATTAGTTCACATATCCTTTGAATGCTTATTTATCAGAATAGTAAAGAGTGTTTTAATATTTTTTTTGAAAACTGCATCCTAGCACTAGAAATAAAAGAGGCCATCAGAGACAATTGGGGTACAGATGTGGGTGGTAAATGATTTGCTAGAAGTCAAAAGGTTGGTAAGCATCAGAAGCTAGATTAAAGTTTTAAATATTGTATATTTCATTTAAAATTTTTGCAAGAAAGGTAAATGAGATCAATACCTCTTCCTTTGTGTCCAGGATCTGGAGCAAATAATTTGATAGTAATTTTTGGTAGCACCCACTGCATCCAGAGACTAACACGTCCACTTGACCCACCAATGCTGCTTGTAGTTTGTTCCAAGGTAACAGAATCAGAAAATGGGGAGTCATCACCAGCTTGAATAGAATCACCCTAGACAAAGAAAACATCCATAATAGGAATTAAGTTTAAAATTCATCAGATTGGTGGGTCCCCAAAAGAGCAGTGACTTCTTCACTTAATTTCATTGGAATCTACATCCTGGTTCATTTATATCTGTTGAGTATAATTATAACAATTATAATTCTTTGCCCCCTTTCTAGACCACTTGGGTATTTTTTCATAGATAATCAGAGTAACCATTTATTTATTATAAACTTATCCACTTAAAAAAATTTAAGAATGAGATGAAATTACTTTCTAAAATTTCAATCCCATTCATGATCTATACATAAAGAATTATATTATAAATAAATTAGAATAACATAGGATAGTTTACTTCTCAGATCTGTGGAGTAGGAAGGAATTTGTGACCAAAGAAGAACTAGAGATCATTATTCACAAAACAGATAATTTTGATATCAAGTTAAAAAGTTTTTGTGCAAACAAAACTAATGCAGATAAGATTAGAAGGGAAGCAATAAACTGGGAAAACATTTTTACATTCAAAAGTTCTGATAAAGGCCTCATTTCTAAAACATAGAGAGAATTTTAACTCAAATTTATAAAAATTCAAGCCATTCTCCAACTGATATATGGTCAAAGATTATGAGCAGACAATTTTCAGATGAAGAAATTGAAACTATTTCTAGTCATATGCTCCAAATCACTATTGATCAGAGAAATGCAAATTAAGACAACTCTGAGATACCACTAAACACATGTCAGATTGGCTAAGATGACAGGAAAAGATAGTGACGAATGTTGGCGGGGATGTGGGAAAACTGGGACACTGATAAGTTGTTGGTAGAACTGAACGAATCTAACCATTCTGGAGAGCAATTTGGAACTATGCTCAAAAAGTTATCAAACTGTGCATACCCTTTGACTCAGCAGTGTTTCTACTGGGCCTATATCCCAAAGAAATTTTAAAGGAGGGAAAGGGACCCACATGTGCAAAAATGTTTGTGGCAGCCCTTTTTGTAGTGGCAAGAAATTGGAAATTGAAAGGATGCCCATCAATTGGAGAATGGCTGAATAAATTATGGTATATGAATGTTATGGAATATTATTGTTCTGTAAGAAACGACCAACAGGAGGATTTCAGAGAGGCCTGGAGAGACTTGCATGAACTGATGCTGAGTGAAATCAGCAGAACCAGGAGAACATTATACACGGCAACAAGACTATACGATGATCAATTTTGATGGACATGGTTCTCTTCAACAATGATGTGATTCAAACCAGTTCCTATTGTTCAGCGATGAAGATAGTCATATACATCCAGAGAGAGGCCTGTGGGAACTGAGTGTGAACCACAACACAGCATTTTAACGCTTTCTGTGAATATTTCCATGCATTTTGTTTTCCTTCTTAGGTTGTTTTTTCTTCTTCTCTTTCTAGATCTGATGTTTCTTGTGCAGTAAGATAACTGTATAGATATGTATACATGTATTGTATTTGTCATATAATTTATCCTATTTAGCATGTATTAGATTACCTGTCATCTAGGGGTGGGGGGTGGGGGGAAGGAGGGGAAAAGCTTGGGAAAAAAAAGTTTTTGCAAAGGTCAATGTTGAAAAATCACTCATATGTTTTGTAAATAAAAAGCTTTATATATATAAAAAAATTCTGGATAGGTGAGAAAAATGAGATCATATGAGCAGTTGATCTGAATATATTGCAAACCCAAAGACATTCCAGCAACATGAACAGCTCAATAGTGCATTCCATCTTCTATATGATAGAGAAAGATAAGGGAGGCCAAACAAAATAAAGTTTGTCTTTAACTTAACTTTACAATTTCATTGGTAAATTAGGGAGAAATGATATATATATATATATATATACATATAAAGTTAAATATCATTTGTAAAATGAGGGGTTTGGACTTGACAGAAAATTATTACATATTATTATATGTTAATATGTTATTATGCATTAATATATTCTTAATATAATGACAGAAAATTTTTAATACCAAATGTAATATTATCTCCCACTTCCTGAATGATCCTAGTATTGTCAGAATGTTAGTAGCATTCACAGTTAAGTAGAGCTAAATCAGACTTTAAGTTCTTCCCTGGAATCTTGCCTTGTGAGGGAACCTGGCTCATGCTGGATCTAGACCTCTAATGTCCTTGGCCCCCCTTACATTGGGATTTATGCTGCGAAGGGCAAAACAGCCAGAATGAAGTGATTTTCCTTGTTTGAACTGCTGAGGGTAGCTGGGATCTCAAGACCAGGTCTTGCTACCTCACGTTATCTCCTCTCTTTCTAAAACTATAAAAATCTTTTCATTTGTCTCTTTGGTTGGGAAATCCCCTATTGTGGCACATTTGCTATCCTATTATTTCAATAAAAGATGCTTTATTTCTGAAATCATGGTTTGACTTACTTTAGGACTTGACATACTAGATGAATTCTTTTAACTTCTTCATGTTCTAACAGTTTCAAAAATAAGAAATTAAGAAAATTTGGCCAAGATTGGCCAATGAGGGCCTAGAGTATGATTAGATATGCACTTCCATGTAGGATGAGTGAAATATTCCCTATTCTAATCTAATAAATGGAGACTGGGTGAGCTTATTTTTGGCCAGGAAAGACTAGATATAAGTGTCTGTCTCCATCATCTAATGACAAAACTTCTAATTAACTTTGGAACTGGAAGGGTGAATGAAACAGGAGACACAGAGCAGGAAGGGAGTTTACATGCAAAAGGATCAATATAATTCTCATTTGGTCCTTTTGTGCTTCCAGGGAAACAAGTCCTGCTGAGAGCTGTTGCATGGGGGAAAGGCAACAGCTGCCTTTTGTCCTTTCCAGCTGCTATATCTCAGTGAATGTATGTTGTTTCTGTTTGTTACTTTTGTCTCTTTTGTGTTCATTCTTGCCTGATATGAGATGAAGGAGTATTATGAGAGAGAAGAGCCCAGATAACAAGTGAGTGCAAGAAATTTATCAGAAATGTCAAAAAAAGTCTCAAGCAATTGAAGCCAGTAGCAGTAGTAGCTGAGTCTAATGAAGAACCAGATCAACAGCTGAGTGACCTGCCTGCCCCAGTCCAACACAACAGATTGACATGTCAGCCAAGGCAAAAGATCCCATAAGGAGGCAGCTGAGAAAGGAAGTCATCCATCACCAACACCATGCACTGCCACAAATTTCATGAAGATCTTTCCACTGAAGAAAAAAATTTGATCTTCTTTTGTTCTGGAGTCAGGAGTTTCTTTAGTCATAAGTTTTCCCTACACATGTGCCTCAGTATCACTGTACTTAAGTTCATGCTTATTCTTCTGATGAAGTTTATAAGTATTTTTGAGAAAGAGTACCCTGGAACTTGGGGGGAAAATATTTTATAACTATTGTTCTTGCTATATTTTGAATAAATAGATCTGCTAAAGAACTGATTCCCAAAGGAAAGCACAATGATAGGGAGCTTGTGAGCCAGTGTTGAGAGCATGCACAGGGTTATCTGTAGAAGCCAAAATTAGTAGTAGATGCCTTTTGGAAACCAACCTGTTAGTATGAGTTGTGTTTTGGAAGAATAAGCTCCTAAGGGGTGCAGGAAAAGAGCATTTTTAAAATATGCTATCTGTAAAATATTTTTTAATTTCTTTCCTCTAAACAAAATAAAAGTTATACAAGGTATTTTAGGAAGAGGAACCTGGAATTGAAGCATGAAATGTCCTGAAGTCAACAAGACTGAAGACAAGAAGAATCATTAGGAAGCCATTACAAATAATTTAGGCATGAAGCAAAACAATGAAGTGATGAGGTGGGGGAGGGAAGTATGAAGAGAGAGACAGAGACAAAGAGAAAGGAAAAATCTAAGTAATATTAGCATAATAAACAATGAGTATATTTTTTGGAAGTACATCTGTTCTGTGCCCCTCAAGTCATACTAATTGTCAACTGATTGTCAAGTCACAGAATTTAGGACAGGAAAGTATTAAAAGAAGACAATTCAAATATCTCTTTAAAAATGGGTAAACTGAGGATGAGAAAGGCTGGATGAGTAGTCCAAGGTCATAAAGGCAGTAAGAGTAGTATAGCTGGAATTCACTAATAGGCCTGTTTACTCCTAATTCAATATTCTTTGTGCTGTAATATGCTGCCTTGTGTAGTGTACTTTCTATCTCCACTGTATACTAGGTACCAGCAATTAATTTATCTACAAGTGAAAAGATGTAAGCATAGCAAGATCTTCTACCTATATAGTTTGAAAATCTTTCTCTGTTAATTCAAAGCCTAAGTACATTCTGTACAATACTGTTTTAAGATATAAACTTTCATTAATTTTTAGTAAATAATTTTCCCTCCTTATATAATTGAGGGAAACAGGCTCTGACAACATTATATACTATGAGTTTTATTTTCCTTTGTTCAGTCTTGATTAAACTTATTTTTTTTTTTTTGAGGCAATCAGAGTTAAGTGAATTACCCAGGATCACTCGGTCTTTGAGGCTGAATGTGAACTCAGGTCCTCCTGACTTCAGGGTCACTGCACTACCTATATGTCCTTTGATTAAACATTTTAAAAATTTTGCCTCATCAAAAGTGATGGGGACAATTACCTAATCCTAAATTATTTCTTTAAAAGTTGTATCAACTTCTGAATGTTGGAGGGGATGTGGGAGGGCTGGGACACTGATGCATTGTTGGTGGAGCTGTGAACGGATACAGCCATTCTGGAGAACAATTTGGAGCTATGCTCAAAAAGTTATCAAACTGTGCATACCCTTTGACCCAGAAGGATTTCTATTGGGCTTATATCCCAAAGAAATCATAAAGGAAGGAAAAGGCCCCACATGTGCAAGAATGTTTGTGGCAGCCCTTTTTGTAGTGGCTAGAAACTGGAAATTGAATAGATGCCCTTCAATTGGAGAATGGCTGAATAAATTATGGTATATGAATATTATGGAATATTATTGTTCTGTAAGAAACGACCAGCAAGATGATTTCAGAGAGGCCTGGAGAGACTTGCATGAACTGATGCTGAGTGAAACGAGCAGAACCAGGAGATCATTATACACGGCAACAACAGTACTATATGACGATCAATTCTGATGGACATGGCTCTCTTCAACAATGAAATGTTTCAAACCACCTCCAGTTGTTCACTGAAGAAAGCCATATACACCCAGAGAGAGGGATGTGAAATGTGGACCACAACATAACATTCTCATACTCCTTGATTGATGTTTGCTTACATTGTGTTTCCTTTATCTGATATATCGTTTGTGTAGATAAGATTTTTCTTGCACAGCAATGATAAGTTTGGAAATATGTATACATATATTCGATTTGCCAATATTTTAACATAATTAACATGTAGTGGATATCCTGCCATCTAGGGGAGGGGTGGAGAGTTGGGGGGAAAAATTTGTAATGGAAAGCTATGTAAGGGTTATTGTTGAAGAATTACCCACACATATGTTATGCAAATAAAATTTAAAAAAAAAGTTGTATCAACTTCTGTGTAGCTTAAAGTTTTTTATGCATCTATAATATTTCCACAATTTGAAATTTAAAAAAAAAAAAAAACCTTTTGAGTCAGCTCTTTTAAGAAGGTGAAAGGGATGACAGTGGAAGGCTGCATTTCTATCCCAAATGGCTTTTAACATGCACCAATAATAAGCACTAGATTGGTCAGATGGAGAACAAAAATAACAATGCAGAAATTGACTACTTTTGAGAGTTATTGTGTGGTCTATTTTGAAATGAACCTATATTCCACAAGTGTGGTATAACAATTACAATACACTGATGAATAGTAAATGTAATACTTCCCATAGCTACAGCAGAAACTCAAGGGGAGAAGGAAAAGGGAAATGAAATTAATTCCCTGACAACCAATACAAAGCTATGCAAGACAAGAGAGCCACATGAGTGCCATGGGCAATATTTTGCCAGAATTGTAGACACTATTCTTGCATCCACATCAACATTCTATTTAATTTCCTAAGCAGATGTGTATTGACTTTCTGAAGTGACAGTTTAAAGCATTTATATCTTTTTTAGAACATATACAGTTACTAACTTGGGATAAAGAGATACCCAAAAGTCATGGTCCAATTAAAGTTTTAATAAGCATACAAATTAATTATATATACTTAAGTATTATCTCATTCTTATATTAAGAAAACTAAGACTGTCATTTTTACCATCAATTCATGCTAGAGTTGTTGTACATATATGTCATATGTATAATATACACATTGTACATATGATAGATATGTACAATACATACATACAAAATACATATAATCATATGTATTTTACTTTATGCATTTAAAGATATTATTCTGAAAGGGGCCCATAATCTTTATCAGACTGTTAAAAGGGGTCCATGATAGAAAATAGTTAAGAACTCCTTTATAGAAACTTAATGTCTTCATAGGATATTTGGGAAGTTTTTTTTTTAAAAAAAAAAAAGGCGCTAAAGATATACTGGTTCTGTTCTAAATGTTTTAAGAAGGTAATAAGAAGGGAAAGTAAAAAGAATGCACTAGTGTAGAATAGAGAAAAAAATAGCTTCTTATTAAATTTTCATTGTATGAGAAGAGAACACAAACATGGAAAAATATAGGAAATAAACATAGTCCTAACCAAATCAGGAAAAGGAAGGTCACACACACACACACAGAGTTTCATGTGGAAATAAATACATTAAGCTTAACAAAAATAAGTGGGGATGGGGCAGCTAGGTGGCGCAGTGGTTAGAGCACCAGTCCTGAAGTTAGAAGGACCTGAGTTCAAATCTCATCTCAGATACTTCCTAGCTGTGTGACCTTGGGCAAGTCACTTAACCCCAATTGCCTCAGCAAAAATAATAATAATAAGTGGGGATTCTTTCATTACTCTTCACTACCGACTTTCTTGGCATTCAATACCCTTATTCTGTCTTCCTCTCAGCTTCCTATTAAGAGTTTAGAATATAATTTTTGGATTGTAAACTCCTTGAGGCCAAGACCTGCCTTTTCTTTCTACTTGTATTTGTATTCCCAGTGCTTAACACAATGCCTGGAAGTAATAAATGTATGTTGATGTGACTTGAAAAAAAGAGGTTATAGAGGTTATGATATCTGGCAGCAAAACATACCTGAGGAAAGTTGGGGGAAAAGTTAAAAGAAAAAAAAAAAGAAGAAGAAGAAGAGGAGGAGCAAACAACTAGAAGCTAAAGGGATGAAAGCGTGATCCTGGGAACAAGGACTAGATTATAACTATTTTTGTCATTTACACCTAGTAGATACTTAAAGTTATCTTATGATTGAATTTCTAATTTTATATTTGTTTTAATAAGTATCTCAGGCAATTCTGTATAAATCTTACTCAGACTGCTCTGCTTTAATACTGAAAGACCTAGAGATAGGGTGAGAATACCCACAAGAATGAAGTGTATGTTTTTGAATATTATGGAAAGAAGTGACAGTATTTGAACATAAAAATCAACATCTGTGATTCTAAGATCCGTGAAGGGAAAAACTTTCAGAACTACTGAAATCATCAGAAGCATTTGGAAAAAGCTACAAGAAAAAAGAGTAATATTTATTATTTATTTTTATTTGAAAAGCTAAATTTTTACTCATTTAAGACTTTTTTTTAATGAAATGACTTTTTTCCCCCCTGAAATGAGTTGTATATTTTTGTTCTCCACAAATCCTATTTCAACTTTCACATTTTTTTTCTTTTTAAAATATCAAATTTTGGATTAAGATATATCTTAGTATAATCCAGAAACATAGGAACAAAGGCACTGGAAGGGGAAGGAATTGACACATGGACACGTTCCTCCTCGATCTGATTTAGAATTCCTTCTATATGAAAGTATAATACCACTACCCCACCACCAGTCCAGCTCAGTTTTTCCTAAATTCGACTCTTAAGATACAATTTAAAAAGCAAGACATATAGGAAATCACATTAAAATCACATTTCACAGATAATGTGCAGTATCAGCTGGCCTGTATTTTATGAAGCAAATGCTTTATCTTCCTTTTTGCTTTGCTTTAGGTATGCAGATAAACATTTCAATATTCCATCTTATCCAATGAAACTCCATCCAGGAAGCTGTTTCCATTTAGTGGCCTGAGTTATAGATAACTATGCTGTTCAGAATGAAAGTGACTGTTTTCTGACATTATTTTTCTCTCCTTATTTCCTTGTTTTAAGAATATAGTTTCCCCAAAATTTCAAAGATTCTGCTAGCCAACATTTATTATCAGAAATTTATTTCTGTTGAAGATATCTCAATAAGAAATTTTAATTTAAACTAAAATGGGCTATAAGATATGAATTTGCAATGAAACTTTTTAAAGTCCTTACTAGAGTTGATGAAGGTTAAATACTGTTTAAAAACAAACAAACAAAAAAAAACAATCTACTATTCACCAGGGGTTAGATTGTGAACTGATTTTTTTTTCTTTCTTTTTTTTTTTAATTTTATTTTATTTGCAAAACAAATGTATGGGTAATTCTTCAACATTAACCCTTACATAGCTTTCTGTTACAGATTTTCCCCCCACCTCCCCACCCCTCCCCAGATGGCAGGATATCCACATGTTAATTATGTTAAAATACCTGGCAAATCGAATATATGTATACATATTTCCAAACTTATCATTGTTGTGCAAGAAAAATCTTATCTACATAAAAGACATATCAGATAAAGGAAACACAATGTAAGCAAACATCAATCAAAAGTATGAGAATGTTATG
Organism: Myrmecobius fasciatus; assembly: GCA_023553655.1. Taxonomy (NCBI): domain Eukaryota; kingdom Metazoa; phylum Chordata; class Mammalia; order Dasyuromorphia; family Myrmecobiidae; genus Myrmecobius; species Myrmecobius fasciatus. The sequence goes on along the minus strand of JAJPUD010001082.1, from coordinate 363,767 downwards.
TTGTGGTCCACATTCTTATCTCTCTCTCTGGGTGAATATGGCTTTCTTCAGTGAACAATTGGAAGTGGTTTGAAACATTTCGTTGTTGAAGGGAGCCATGTCCATCAGAGTTGATCGTCATATAGTATTGTTGTTGCCGTGTATGATCTCCTGGTTCTGCTCATTTCACTAAGCATCAGTTCATGTAAGTCTCTCCAGGCCTCTCTGAAATCATCCTGCTGGTCGTTTCTTATAGAACAATAATATTCCATAACATTCATATACCATAATTTATTCAGCCACTCTCCAATTGATGGGCATCCCTTCAGTTTCCAGTTTCTAGCCACTACAAAAAGGGCTGCCACAAACATTCTTGCACATGTGAATCCCTTTCCCTCCTTTAAGATCTCTTTGGGATATAGGCCCAGTAGAAACACTGCTGGGTCAAATGGTATGCACAGTTTGATAACTTTTTGAGCATAGCTTCAAATTGCTCTCCAGAATGGTTGGATCCGTTCACAGGTGAACTGATTTCTATATACAAAAATCATTTCTGATTCTTAAAATCTCTACTTTCTGTTAAAGCTCAGTTTAAAACCCACATCTTCAACATGGTTCTCTTCAACAAAGATGTGATTCAAACCAGTTCCTATTGTTCAGCGATGAAAATAGTCATGTACATCCAGAGACAGGCCTGAGGGAACTGAGTGTGAACCACAATGTTGCATTTTAACGCTTTCTGTGAATATTTCCAAGCATTTTGTTTTCCTTCTTAGGTTGTTTTTTTCTTCTCTCTTTCTAGATCTGATGTTTCTTGTGCAGTAAGATAACTGTATAGATATGTATACATATATTGGATTTGTCATATAATTTATCATATTTAGCATGTATTAGATTACCTGTCATCTAGGGGTTGGGGGGGGGTGGGAGGAAGGAGGGGCAAAGCTTGGAACAAAAAAAAAAAGCTTTTGCAAAGGTCAATGTAGAAAAATCACTCATATGTTTTGCAAATAAAAAGCTTTTAATAAAAAATAAATAAAATTAAAAAAAAAATAAAATAAAACTCACATCTTCCAAGTGAAATCTTTCCTGACTCCCCTAGATGCTAGTCTCTCCACAATTATCTTGCATTTATTTTATATAGACTTTAAAAATCAAATGTAATTTTATTTTTAGTTTCAAATTTTCTCTTTCCCTTGCCACTCCTTCACCCAACTGAAAAGGCAGTAAAACAATACCTATTTCAAATATGAAGTCATGCAAAACAGATTTAAGTATTAGCCAAGGTCCTCCCTGCTTCCCATCCTCCCAAAAAGAAGGGGAAAAATATGCTTCAGTCTGTACTTTGAATCTAACAGATCTCTATTTAAAGGTAGAAAGCATTTTTCATCATGAATCCTTTGGAATTGTGGTGGATCACTGTATTGATAAGAGGTACTAAGTTTTTCACAATTTATTTTTTTTGCAATATTATGGTTGCTGTGTAAATTTTTCTCCGGGTTCTGCTAGCTTCACTTTGCATTATTTCATACAAATCTTCCCAGGTCTTTCTGAAACATTCTACTTCAACATTTCTTATAGGACAGTAGAATTCCATCACAATCATATATTACAATTTGTTCAGCCATTCTCCAACTGATAGGTGTTCCCCCAGTTTGTAATTCTTTCTTAACATAAGAGTCATTTTAAATTATTTTTGTACATTATGGTTCCTTTTCCTCTTTATTTGATCTCCTTGGGGTATATACATAGTTATTGCTATTGCTGTGTTAATGAGTATGAAAATTTAATAGTTTTTTGAGCATTATTTTCCAGAACTGTTGGACTAATTTAAAATTACCAACAGTGCAGTAATGTCTCTATTTTCCCACAAACCCTCCAGCATTTGTTATTTTTCTTTTTTGTCTTGTTAGTTAATCTGATGAGTGTGAGGTAATATCTCTAGGGTTTTTTAATTCGTATTTCTCTCTTTACTGATGATTGAGAGCACTTTTTTTCATAGATAACTTTGATTTCTTCCTCTGAAAAATATTTCTTCATTTCTCTTGACCACTTAACAACTGAGGAATGGTTCTTATTTTTATAAATTTAGCAAAGATCACTATATATTTGAGAAATGTAACCTTTATCATAGAAACTTACTGGAAAGGTTTTCCCCTTTCAGTTTCTTGCTTCTTCTAATTTTATCTGCATTTTTAAAATACTTTTATGTGTATATTTTATCACTCTTAAGTTATTTGAGATCAGAAAATGTTTTGCTTTTGTCTTTATAACCTCCATTAATTTAGCAATAGGCTGCATCAAGCACTTGCAAAGTCCCAAAATGACCTGATACAAATGGGACTTCTAGTTCTTTCTTTAACTATGTGTTCCTGAGTATGAACCTTGCATAGTGATCATAATTAATTCATTTTAGTAATACATTCCTGTTTCCTCATTTCAGAATTATCAGTTGTATTGGATGACCCACAGCTGCTTCTTAACAATTTCACTAATTCTGAAGCATACATATTGAAACAAGAAATTAAAACAGTAAGGAAGAAAGGATACAAACATTTATAAATATCACATTTGATCCTTACAATAACTCAGGAAGATAGGTTCTATTAGGATCTCCATTTTACAGTTGAAGAAACTGAGACAAGCAGAGGTTAAATGACTTGTTTAGGATCAGAGAGCCAGCAAGTGGTTGAGGCTGAATTTGAACACAGGTCTTTCCAGATCTGGGCCCATGGCTCTATCTGCTGGGTTTATGAATTAACACTATCTATAAATTCCAGAAAGGTTAGGCATAAATCAGATTTTGAAAATGAAGCCTTATTTTACCTTTCTGTAAATGATAATTTTTAAATCAATCAAAAATCATTTATAAAACCCTTACCATATGCTAGGCATTGTGCTCAGTTCTGAAGATAGAAAGAAAGGCAAAAACAGTCACTGCCCTCTTGTAGACAGTGCCTAATTAATTAGGTACAAATATGACATGCCTGAAAGTATATATAAGATACAGACCTTGTGAAGAAAGTAGAGTTTGAACCGGGTCTGGAAGGAAGTCTTGGAAGCTAAGAGGCAGAAGTAGGGACAGACAGTATCTTAAGCAGGGGACAGAGTAAAAATGCACTGATTTAAGTAGTAGACTTTCATGTTTGAGGAAGAGGAGAGAAGGAAGAAAAGACAGAATGACTTTACCACAAAATTAAGGGAGAAAGGAAAATGGGTCAATTGTGATAAATTTTAAATGTTAAACAAAGGAATTTATTTTTCATGTTGGAGGACAGAGAGAAGTACTGGATTTAATTCAGCAGGAAGGTCATGACTGACCTATGCTTTAAGATCACTTTGGCAGCTGAAAGAAGGATGGATTGGAGTGGAAAGAGACTTGATACAGGAAATCGCTTAATAAAAGATGGGTAATCACCCAAGCAACAGGTAAAGAGGGCCTAAACTAGTATGGTGATAGTATAAGTGGAAAACATAAATACAAGAGCTGTTACAAATGTCAGAACAACAATATTTGACCATAGATTATGTATGTGTGGAGTCTGGGTAACTGAGAGAATGATAATGGCCTTGACAATAAGAAAGGATTCATAAGAGGAAAAGTATCTCCAGTATCCAGGAGAAGATCAACAGTGGCAAATGCTGCTGAGAGCTCAAAAAGGATGAGAATTTTTAAAAGGTTGAGATTTGACAATTAAGAGTTAAGTGGTAGTCTCAATTGAAAGCTGAAGTTGAAAGTTAGAATGCAGGTTGTTTATAAGACAGTGAGATGAGGGTAGATGTTTTTTCAAGATGTTCATCTCCAAAGAGGAGGAGATAAACACGATAAAAACTAGCAGAGTATAGCATTACCAATATTATTACCAATATAAATCTGAGAGAGAGAAAATTTAATTCAATTTGATATTTCTTTATGAAGTACCTGTTTTCAGGCCCTGTAGAGCTTAGGATAGGAAAATAAAAACAAAGTAGTTATTCAGGTTTTAATTTCTTCATATGTGAAATGAAGGGCTAAAGTAAAATGTAGTTCTTTACAATTCTAAATTTATGGTTCTCAGTTTTAATCAAGGTTTACACTGAACTTTTGAAGTTAAAAAAGAAAATAAGGAGAAGACAATTCTGGTTCATTGTACTATAGATATGTGTGTCTGTCTGTACATACATATATATATATATATATATGCATATATATATATATATATATACAGACAGACACATATTTATACACACACACACATACCTTGTTTGGTTCATTGGGTCAAAATTTTTTTCATCTTGCAATTTCTCTGGATCTGTTCATATCCTACAAACTATACTACTCATGATTCATTGTCTTTTTTTTTTTTTTTTTGGCTGAGGCAATTGGGGTTAAGTGACTTGCCCAAGGGTCACACAGATAAAAAGTGTTAAGTGTCTGAGGCCAGATTTGAACTCAGGTCCTCCTGACTTCAGGGCTGGTACCCTATCCACAGCAACAACTAGCTGCCCCCAATTCAGTAAGTCTTAAAAGAATGGAGAGTCTCCTTCTATGGTCACCTGCTGTATCCTCCAGGTTTTTCACCATTACCCTTAAAGTATTTAGAAATATGAAGACTTCAGTTCTACTGACTTCTTAGAGATCTCAAATGAAATCCTGGAAGTCATAACCTATAATCTGAGGAACAATGATTGCTCTAAGATACTCCTTTTTAAGACTGCTATTAGAAACACCATGTCAAAAAGAAGGTTATATATACGAGACAATTTCTAGAATCCTTTCTAGTTCCATAATCTGTGATATTATTGAAAAGATATCTAAATCCTAATATTCATCAAAATCAACAAAAAGTTCTGAATACTGTTTTAACTCTCAACATAATCTAGTCTCTTACTGTATCTTATTTTATCATTTGTGATCTTTCTATTTTAGACATAATCAGGTTTCAACAATAAATGACTATTTTTGTTAAAGCCTCAAAGTTGCTTCACAACTAATTTTCTATGATAAAGAGTCATTATCATCAGATAGTGGCCAGAAACCACATCTTGAGGAGACAGCTGATGCCTCTTTTCAGTTCTCAGTGTTTAGCATAGTAAGAGCTTCCCTAAGGAAGTATTTTTCAGAAAATGCTATTAGGACTTGGCATGGTAAACTTTGAAGACATCAATATTCTCACAATCTCAATTGCACAAGGAACTCATACTTTTAAACCAGAATCTAAAATATTGCCAACTCTGCATTGTTCAGTGTCTGGTTCAGTTTGGGAATAAATTATGCCCCTTTCCTCCTCTTTCCATTCCTACTTGTTGCCAAAACTAGCTATTTCACTGCTCACTAAACACCTATACCCAAGGGAAAGGACAAAAAATAAAGCAAGCTAGAATTCAGAAAAATACATTTTGCAATAGAGGTTCTAAAAAAAAATTGTTATGTTCCATGAGGTGTGAGTCACTGGCTAAAATTACATTTAATAATAATAACCCTCTCAAAGCTCAATTCATCTGGGGAGAATGAGAAAGTAAAAGAATGATAGCCAGTGGATATAAACAGGGGTCCTCTATGCAGAGTTGGCTTTGGTATCAATGAAGGAACTCTGAAAGTGTCTGACTGCTCTGTTATAACTGTTCTTTGGATTTATATTCAAGCTAGTATGATAAACCCATTCCAATAAATACAAGAAAAAGACGCTGTAGCACAGTGTTGCATGTAGACTTGGTATTAACTGAAACCATTGTGAAAGTCAGTTTGACAGGGAGTATAATAGATGATGGGGTATTTCTTTGCATTCTGGCCCAAAAAGACAAGATACAACAGAACAAAGCAGAAATACCCAATACTCTACCTGCTGAGGATGGCATTGACCAGAAAAGGAAGCAAACCAAAAGAATGTATGAAATAAACTGAAATTATTACTAGAAAGAGATACCACCAGTTAGAGGGAAGGTCTTCATACAGTTTCTTGTCAATGCTGCCCTCAGCAACAATATAACATCAACCATCACAGAGCAATCATAAAAACTAACTTAATCTCAAAGCTTAGATAAACTCGTGTGTGTGTGTGTGTGTGTGTGTGTGTGTGTGTGTGTGTGTGTGTGTGTGTGTAATGAGAGTCAGACAGAAAGACAGACAGAGAAAGAATCTGGAAGGACTATCACGTGAAGATAGAAAAGTTGAAGATTCTGAAGTTATAGAAAAATCCTCATTTAATGAAAATTCTAGAAATGATTCACAATAATGAAAAGCCAAAAACAGTAATGATATCTGAAGTTATTTTTGAAAAGGGTATAGATATACTTAGATTGGAATTTAGAAAAGCCATTTTTTTTTTGAGCTTGATGACATGAATCCAACTAGTAAACAATTATACCAAAACAGAGTAATTGAAAAAAGCTGGTTATCTGCTTTAATTATCATGACTGAATTAATTCTCTCATAGTATTTGAGAAAAAGCATAAAAACAATTTTATAAACACCATATTATGCATATATTTGTGTGTATGCATATGTATGTGTCTGTGTGTGTATCTCTCTATCAATCTCTCTATCAAGCAGCTGCCTAAAAAAGAACTGTACAAAGGTGAAGTCAAAGAAAATTACAAATAATAGCTATTAAATCTACCATGCTAAAAAAGGAGCTTGAGAGAGTTACTTAAAAGCTACAAGAAAGCACTTGAAGATTTTAAGAATTTTAGCTGATACATGCAATAGAAAACTGAATGACATATTAACCAATTAAGCACAACAAAAGAAACATACAGAAAGGAATCCAGAAAACCAAAGCATATTAAAAATTTAAAATTCCCAGAATCATAAATTCAAAGTCAAATTCAAAAGGTTAAAAAGATACAAGGATTCAAAGTGGATCAAAAACCAAGTAATTTAAAAGTGAAAATTTTTATTACGAAAACTTGAGAAGTAAAGAAATTAGAGGTGAGAAAAAAGTCCTGAAGAAGGAGGGCATGGAAATTTCTGGCCAGCACAAGAAATCCAACATAACAAAAATGCAAATTGAACAAATAAGAAATAGAAAGCTTGGGTATTGTTGATAATACATAATGAAGAAAACAACAGCTGGGTCAAAGGAAGTGACTGCAATCCTAGATCACCTAGAGAAATGGAAAACAAGAGGGTACTTTAAGAATCAAAATAATGTGAGTGCTACAAGAATTACTAATAAAGGACTTAATTTTTATTCTAAACTAAACAATAAGCACTTTCATATAAAAAATAGAACAGAAAAATAAGGACTACACATGAAAGCATGAATCTTTATAATATATACTTTGCTTTCCCTTTTATGTGTATAATAAATTCAATATATATCTTTTAATATCCATAGCATGAAGCAAGATTAATTCCTATAGTTTATATCTGATAATGTATTTCTCATTCTGTACCCTGAGTTAATCAACTTTCTTTCAAAAGTTGGGAAATATGTTTCAACATTGGTCCTATAGAATCATGGCTGGTCATTGTACTGAACACAGATCATAAATCTTCTAAATAATGGTTTTCTTTATAATGCTGTTGTCACTGTAGAAGATGTTCTGCAGGTTCTGCTTGCTTCATTCTTTATAATTTGATATAATTCTTCCCATATTCATTATAGCACAATAATATTCCTTTACACTGATATGCCACAATTTGCTTAGTCATTTCCCAATTGAGTTCTCTTAAACAGAACAAAAAATGCCTTCAAAATTAAAAAGGAATCATAGTAAGACACATTCTAGTCATTGGATGACATAAAACTTTATGATTTTCCTAGGAAAAAAGACACTGAACAGTTTTTTCATCTTGTGAAATTTTTCTCCATTGATACCAAAATGGCACTTTGATGTGACGGCAATAAAAATTTTAATGGAGGTTGAAATAACATAGAGATGAATCTGGAGGTCACAATGAATCACTGGATAATGGTGATATGTATATTCATATACAAATACATATACATATGAATAGCTTAGTCTCTTTCAGGAAATACATAAAGATGTCAAGGAGAAAGCGATGGAAAAATATGGATAAATATATTGAGACTTACTGGCATCCTAAAATCAAAGCAGAATGAAAAAAACTTATGCTATACCTGTCCTAATAAATTTTTGGAACTGTAAATTAAATCATAACAGATTTGGATGGTATAGGAAGGTAACCTAATGAAACCATTACAATGTTAGCAAACTCTAAGCCTGTCATTCTAAGATAGCTGTAGAAAGTATAACAGTTCCTTTACCAAAAAAAAAAAAAAAAAAAAAAAGGCAGACATTCTTAGAGCATATAATAAATAGGTCACTTATACAAATAATTAGAGAATTTCTTTCCTGAACAATAAAGGCTGAAAACAGGCTTCATTTTGTTGTTGTTCAGGCATTTTCAATCAAATTTGACTCTTCCTGACCTCATACTGGAATGGTTTGCCACTGCCTTGTCCTATTTATTTTACAGAATAAGATTCTGAAGCAAACAGGGTTTAGTGGCTTGCCTAGGGTCATATACCTAGAAGGTATGGAAGGCCAGATTTGAATTTGGGCCTGACTCCAGATCTAAGATTCTATCTTACTTATTTATTTAATAACAGGTATACAGAATTGGCTTTATTAAGTATAATTCAAAGTGATTTACTACAGAATGGTCATGCCTGGGAAGACACTAACATAAAAGAATAGAATCAAAAGTCACATCATTGGCAAAATCCACAAGAATTAAACAATGAAGACTTAAGTATCAAATGACTGAGTCATATAGATTTGTTTCTAAAAAAGAAAGGACTTACAATGGCATTTCAGAATAAGCTCATTATCACCACCAGAAATTACAGAAAGGTTATCCATAGTTAACAATGTAAATTGGGCAAGAAAATGATAAAAACTGAAATACAACATTACTAGTTGTAAAAATTTAGCACCTGAAATATTATTTGGTGGCTAGAACTATTCATCAGTAGTCCAATATCTTTCACAGGTAATCTCAATTCTACAACTACAGATTTCCAAATAATGTGGAGAACTCAATAAATAAATTTACTATATTTGAACCATTATTATCCATTATGTATTATTACAGACTACTCTTTTTCTTCCATTCTAAAATATACTCTTGTTGTTCAGCAGAGAGAGTAGCAGGCAAGTTTGAGGTCTGCAGGTCATAAGCCTGTATCAATTTGAACAAGTGATATCCCTTCTTTAGGCTCCAGTCAACTGGAATGTAAAATGAAGAGTGGGTGGATTGGACTAGATGGCCACTAAGGTCCCTTCTAACTCATATTCTGTGATCCTATGAGAGTGACCAGATGTACTCTGAGGGCCTTTCAAGTGCAAAATCTATGCTCCTCAAATTTATCTAAAAAGTGGATGTGTTCTTTTAATATTGCCAAAGTGTTTCAACAGCTCCTTTTAATAACTTCATTTTTCTTAATCCCCCAGGATATTAAATTGGCAAATATATAGGAGTAATATATAAAGTTGTAAAGCATTAGTGTGGGAATGTTTGAAGACCAAAAAAACAACAACAACAACAAAACCCCACCACCATTGTCCAATAATTTATTGTGACCTGTGATTATAGACTTCAACATTAAGAAATAGGAGTAGTCTATTAACCTAATTACACTAAGCAGAACAAACAGTTCTGATAGGGATTTTCATGTAAATGTTTCTCTAAAAGAAGTTCTAACTTTGCCACAGTTGAAATTCCTAAGAAATCTAGAAACCACAAAAAGAATGTAGGTTATTTTGTTAGTTTTTTTATTTTTTTTTTTGTAAAGCAACACAACATCTAATAAAACACAAACTAATACCAGAACAAGATAAATGTGCAAAAGTCAAGTCCAATAGAAAACAATATAAACAGAAATTGTGGTTAGTATACAGAGTTTCTTGGATCTCAAGAATGCATAAATTAAATCCTCCCCACAGTAATAAGAACAACACAAAATCCTCAGAACAGAAATCTGTGGAGTAGTCACATCTCAAATGAATGAGACCCTCAATTTTTAATATTAGTTAAATTGAGAAGAGTTTTAAGAAAGTATGGCCTCAAATTTAAAACATAAGCTGTCACAAGAAGAATTTTTGCTTTCCTTCCTCAAGCAGTTTCAGTTTTCATTTTGGATTCACAACATTCGGTGTGGTATTGTTAAATATGTTTATGCATTAATTTTCTGCTCTGTTTCCAAATCTACAGTCAGATCAAGCCAGAATCAGAGATGCTGAACTATTTTCCCACACCTCCTGATGCCAAGTCCTAAAATACACAGTTTAATTCTTTCACCAATTGTTGCAAATTGACCAAAATACTGAGTTTATTTTACTAGTTGAATTTATCTTTATTCATCAGGAAGAGCCAAACACTCGAGGCCTCCATCCTTGGCCTGCCTCAAAGCACAGGGATGATGATCAGAGCTTGGCCACACTACTGCTCTCTCAGCCTTATCAAAATAACTAGGCATTCTAGTTCAATCATAGAACCTCCCCAAGGGCTAAACACTTCAACCTCTGTTTGTACTTAAGTCAACAGAAACAAGTGGCCTACTTTAGTCTGCACTACCTTTGCTCAGGCTATTTCAATGCAGGGGTGATAAAAATGATTAACTGTTTCTAAGCCCAGTACTTAAACTTCTCACACACGTTTCTAGCTGTACCACCACCCAGACTGAAATTCAGGAAGCTTTACCTTTCTTTACTCTTACACAAATGCAGAGCTCCCTATCAACTTGTCAGCATGAAAAGAATTACTCACAGCTTAAAGAATAAATTATCAAAGGATCATGTAAACACATACTCTTTTCACTATTTAGTTCAAGCAATTGTTAAAATGATCAAGTTTTTTTTTTAATCAGAATCCTTCTGATCCAATGTAGCAGATATATTTTCTTTCTTAAAAAACTGATATCTATGGTTTTTATATCATTTTTGTTCTCCAATAGAGCCTTCCCCTCCTGCAGAATCATCCTTTATAACCCCAAATTTTAAAGAAAGAAAAAACCAACATATTAATCTCATCTAATAGCATATGCAATCAATTAAAAATATATCCAGATTATTAGAAATACTTGTCAAGAAATTATGCCTGCAGTTTAAAATATAAGGTAAGATTTGTTTTTTAATCTTACTTTACATTTTAAATCACAGGCATAATAACAGAATATATTAGAACAATAGAATAAATAGAACTATCAGTGGATAGGGGATTAATATATACAACCAAAATAAATGAAAGATAACCTCACTATAATATTATTGAAGAAAAAGTATTTGAAATTAAAGAAGTAACTAAAGTAAAGCAGTGGTGGTTGTATGTGAAGTATTTTAAAAAAATATTTGAAAAGTATGAAATAAAATTTTTTGCTTGAATAGCAAGAAACTATAATCTTCATTGGCTCATTCAGTTCTGATATAATTGTTCTCAAAACTATTTCAAGTGACATGACTTTCTAAAAGTTATAGTAACTTAATTTTTTAAAAGTTTAAATAGAATTTAATTTATGAAAATACAGATAGTAATTAAATGGTTTTTAGAAATGCATCTAAATTAGATTTGTGACTCAGTAATTAGCAAAATACCAATTGAATAGCAAGTTTGAAGAAGATAGGTGGAAAGAAAACTTAATCTGAATTAAAATTTTACAAAATTTGTATTTCACGAAGAAAAATTGTCAAAAATTCTGTTATGAGTCTATGATATCAAGTGGAGAATAGGCCTAACTTTTAAAAATGGGATGTTGAACTGGAAATTAATGGATCCTATGTGCAGGCTGAATGTTAAGAACAGAAGCACCTCACATTGGCTTGCTGTGACAGAGAAGTAAACTGCTTTGTATAGCATTTAAAATTCCTAAACCAATAAATAATAAAGTCAAATTTTATTATGAACATAAGGTGTCAAATTTATTGAGAGCTTAAAATGTCAGTTTCTGTCTTAGGGGAGCTGAGAAACAATATTTTAGTGCTTATATAGCATTTTAGATTTGCCTAAAACTTTCCAATCATTTATTAGTTCTCACAACATTTTAGTAAGGAAAATTGGGATTATCAAATTTATTTATAGAATAGATAAAAAAGATAAAAAGCAAAGAGGCAAACTGGTTTGCCTGAAGTCACAAAACACCAGTGATAGAGGCAGAGATATAAGGCATTAATGCTTAATTTCTATTTAGCACTTAGGATCCATTAAAAAAAAAAAAGTCTTTTCATCCAATGTAACTACAATATTCCAGAGAGTTAGGTTATAATGGATTTATACTTTTTGTTTTTGTTATCATTGTTGTTGCTGGTTTTTGTTTGTTAGTTTTTTTTTTATAAATCAAGAAGAATCATCAAATTTTTCTTTTTCATTTCCAGTTGTAAATTACCATTATTGACAGTATACATTTATATGAGCATTGCTGATCAAAGAAAAAAAGCAAAGCTTCTAAAAAAAAAATACTTGTTTGCTATGAAGCAGTTCACATAGGGAAAATATTAGGAGATGTCTCATTTGTCTCTCTGCTTGATTTGTTTTTTTCTGGGGGTTTCAGAGGGAGGTCTGGCACTAGTCTATGGAACTAATAACATCTCTACCAATGAGACAATTTTTTTTAAAAACTAGATAATTAACTAAACTATGATTTGAAAAACAGTAATTTTTGAATGTAATGAAAGGCCCAAAGGATGGAGAAAATGTTTCAAAGTTGGGTAAAGCTGGGGCAGCTAGGTGGCACAATGGATAGAGGAGGACCCGAGTTCAAATCTGGACTCAGACACTTAACATTCCCAATTGTGTGACCCTAGGCAAGTCACTTAGCCTCAAAAGTTGGGTAAATCTGGCTGCTGCCACTTAGTGGTTTATGTGACTTTAGATAAACTATAAAACTTCTCTTAGTATTGCAAGGCTCATGAAGACCCAAAGTTTTTTTTTTTTTAACACCTATGAGATGGTAAAAGAGATGTCACAAAACCATGCATTTTACTCATAGAAAAGACTCACAAGCAAAAGCAGATATAGTTCATTCTCATTTTACATATATTTCTGAAATATTTGCTCATCAGACTTTCCATGACTAGATTTTGCTAGAGGGTCTGGATTCTACAATGATGAGGAAAAGTGTTTTTTGTTTTGTTTTGTTTTTTGTTTTTTTTGCTGAGGCCACTGGGGTTAAATGACTTACCCAGGGTCATACAGCTAGGGGAAAAGTGGTTATTAACACAGCTGACCACCTCATTTTCCAGGTTTCTTTAAAAAGATAATATTGAAGGGGCAGCTAGGTGGCCCAGTGGATAGAGCACCAGCCCTTAAGTCAGGAGGAACTGAGTTCAAATCTGGTCTCAGACACTTAACACTTTCTAGCTGTATTTAGACAATTTGGACATAAACAAAAGAATAAGATTCTAATCAGCAATCTGCAAAATTTATAATGATCTGAAATTATTAATAAGCAAGTGCTTTAAAACCATAGGATATAGTCAATCAGAAGCTAAAAGTGAAATATAATTTTATATATTATATTTTTGTATATCATCATATAAATTAAAAGTTTTGTGCACAAGAATAAGATGGTTATGAGAGTTTAAAGGGGATAGTCAGGTATAAGGTAATGCACAATCATAATAAGGAGTCACTTTTCTTGAACAAAAAGCAATGGGCACAAGAATTCAAAACAACAGGCATGGGCAAAAGATCTGGCATGCATTATTGGCTATAGAAGAAATTGCTTTTTTACATCATAATACACTAGATAGTCATAATGATATTTCTGAATTATCCAAAAATAAAATTTAAGAAGATATTGATATGAATAGTATCTCTTAAAAAGATTTATATTTAAAACCATCAAAATGAAAAAGGGTCGAAAAAGAGTAAATAAATTTTCATTCAAAGATGAGATATAGGAAAGATACTTTGACAGTCAATAAATATTCATTGATTAATTGTCTATTACGCAGCAGAAACTTACAAAGTGGGGAGAGAAAATAAGGCAGAAGACAGTCCTTGCCCTTGAGAGATTCACAACTTATTAAGGAAGACAACATGAAAACAGTTATGTGCAAACTATATAAAGGATAAATAATAAATAGATAATGTTCAACAGAAGGGGCAGGTAGGTGATACCACAGTGCACAGAGTACAGGGTCTGGAGTCTGGAAGACTCATCTTTCTGATTCAGAACTGGCCCCAGGATCCTTCATAACTGTGTGACCATGGATAAGTCACTTAACCTTGTTGGCTAGTTACTCATCTGTAAAATGAAGTAGAGCAGGAAATGGCAAGTCATCCCAGTACTTTTGCCCCCAAAATTCCAAATAGGGTGATGAAAAGTCAGACATGCATGAGAGCAATTCCACAACAACAGAAAGGAACTAGAATTAAGAGAAATTGGGAAAAGCCTCTGATGGTAGGTGAAATTGTCACTAGATCTTGAAGGAAACTAGATAGTTACCTAATCTAATATAGGAAAAATAGCACTGATTCTTGAAATTAGGATTCAATTAAAAAGAATTAAAGTTCAATTATACAACATTTTTGTGCCTTGGATGAAGCTCTGAGCTTTTTTTTTTTTTACTTTTAAAATTTGGATAATACTATCTACCTTATAGTACAATAAAGAAAATTATCTAAAGCCCCAAGTACTATTATAATACCGTACTAATATTACTATCATTAGCTCTTGTTTCTAGAGTAATTTACATTTGAAAATTATTTGTACACAGTCCCTTTAAGATAAGTATAATCCAAAAAAAAAGATTAAAAAAACCAAATTAAATAAATAAAAAGATAAGTATGATCATTTTAGCCAATCTGATAGTTATAAAATGATGTCTCAAGTTTTTTTATTTACATTTCTTTAATCAATAATGATTTCAAGAATTTTTTATATGACTACAAATTATTTTGATTTCTTCATCGGAAAATAGCCTGTTCTGATCCTTTGACCATTTATCAACTGGGAAATGACTCATTTTTACAGATGTGACAAAGTTCTTTATATATTTTAGATATGAGACCTTTAAGAAAATGTCTACAGATTCCTTCCCCCAATTTCTACTTTTTCTTCTGATCTTGCCTGTATTTGTTTTATCTGTACAAATTTTTTTTAATTTGATATAATCAAAATTATCCATTTTATAACTCTGCTCACACTTGTTTATTCATAAATTCTACACCTATTTATATATTTAGTAAGTAATATGTTTCATGTTCTTTACATTTTCTTGTAATACCTCTCTTTATATCTGGGATCATGTATCTATTTTGACTTTATTTTGGTAAATGGTTTAAGATAATAGTCTATGCCCAATTTAAGTCATATAGTTTTCCAATTCTCTTAAGAATTTTTATCAAACAATGAATTCTTATTCCAAAAACAATGATTTTTAACAAGCAATGAATTCTTATTCCAAAGACTTAAGTCTTTATTACCCCTCCTACCCTTTCAGTCTTCTTAAGCCTTACAGCTTCAATAGGTACTTTTCAATCCAGTGATAACAGATTCCACAAACAAGACAATCCCTTGGCTTACACATTTTCTCTGGGTGTCCCTCAGGCCTGAAATTCTCCCCTTCTTCCATTCTGACTACTGACTTCCCAGATTTCCTTTAATGTCCAATGAAAATCCCACCTTCTTTAGGAAACCTTCATCAACTCTTAATTTCAGGACTTTAACTCTTGCTAAATATTTCTTATTTATCTTGTAAATACCTTGATTTATATGTATTTGTTTACATATAGTCTGCCCCTTTACATTTTAAATTCCTTGAGAGCACCGGATTTTCTTTTGCCTCTTTTTTGTGTTCCCAAACCCTAACACAGTACCTGAAACATAGGTTCTGTTTTTTTTTTGTTTGTTTGTTTGTTTTTTTAAGCTTTTTATTTGCAAAACATGCATGGGTAATTTTTCAACATTGACTCTTGCAAAACTTCCTGTTACAAATTTTTCCCCCTTACCTCCCACCCCCCTTCCCTAGATGGCAGGAAGTCCAATACATGTTAACCATGTCAAAATCGAATGTGTATACATATTTATAAAGTTATCTTGTTGCACAGGAAAAATTGGATCTACAAGAAAAAAAAATCTGAGAAGGGAAATACAATGGAAGCAAACATCAATAAAGAGCATGAAAATGTTATGTTGTAGTGCATATTCAAGATCCCTCTCTCTGGGTGTATATAGCTTTCTTCATCACTGAACAATTAGAACTGGTTTGAAACATCTCATTGTTGAAGGGAACCATGTCTATCAGAATTGATCATCATATAAACCCAAAGACCCCAGATTTTGGGATAAGTATTCACTATTTGACAAAAACTGCTGGGAAAACTGGAAACTAGTGTGGAAGAAATTAGGGCTTGACCCACATCTAACACCACATACCAAGATAAGATCTAAATGGGTTCATGATCTGGATATAAAGAGTGATACTATAAGTAAATTAGAGGAATGTAATATAGTTTACCTCTCAGACCTATGGAGATGGAATAAATTTATGTCCAAAGAAGAACTGGAACTCTTAATTGAAAACCAGATAGATAACTTTGACTATATTAAGTTAAAAAGTTTTTGTACAAACAAAATCAATGCAGACAAGATTAGGAGGGAAGTAATAAATTGGGAAATCATCTTTACATTCAAGGGTTCTGATAAAGGTCTCATCTCTAAAATATATAGAGAATTGTCTCATATTTATAAAAATTCAAGCCATTCTCCAATCAATAAATGGTCAAAGGATATGAACAGACAATTTTCAGAGGATGAAATTAAAACTATTTATAGTCATATGAAAAGGTGCTCCAAATCACTGTTGATCAGAGAAATGCAAATCAAGACAACCCTGAGGTACCACTTCACACCTGTCAGATTGGCTAAAATGACAGGAAAAGTTAATGATGAATGTTGGAGGGGTTGTGTGAGGGCTGGGACACTGATGCATTGTTGGTGGAGCTGTGAACGGATACAGCCATTCTGCAGAACAATTTGGAGCTATGCTCAAAAAGTTATCAAACTGTGCATACCCTTTGACCCAGCAGCATTTCTATTGGGCTTATATCCCAAAGAAATCATAAAGAAAGGAAAAGGCCCCACATGTGCAAGAATGTTTGTGGCAGCCCTTTTTGTAGTGGCTAGAAACTGGAAATTGAATAGATGCCCTTCAATTGGAGAATGGCTGAATAAATTATGGTATACGAATGTTATGGAATATTATTGTTCTGTAAGAAATGACCAGCAAGATGATTTCAGAGAGGCCTGGAGAGACTTACATGAACTGATGCTGAGTGAAATGAGCAGAACCAGGAGATCATTATACACGGCAACATTAATTCTGATGGACATGGCTCTCTTCAACAATGAAATGTTTCAAACCACCTCCAATTGTTCACTGAAAAAAGCCATATAGACCCAGAGAGAGGGATGTGAAATGTGGACCACAACATAACATTCTCATACTCCTTGATTGATGTTTGCTTACATTGTGTTTCCTTTATCTGATATATCGTTTGTGTAGATAAGATTTTTCTTGCACAACAATGATAAGTTTGGAAATATGTATACATATATTCGATTTGCCAATATTTTAACATAATTAACATGTAGTGGATATCCTGCCATCTAGGGGAGGGGTGGGGAGTTGGGGGGAAAAATTTGTAACGGAAAGCTATGTAAGGGTTATTGTTGAAGAATTACCCACACATATATTATGCAAATAAAATAAAATTAAAAAAAAAAAGAATTGATCATCATATAGTCTTGTTGCCATGTATAATGATGATCTCCTGGTTCTGCTCATTTCACTTAGCATCAGTTCATGCAAGTCTCTCTAGGCTTCTCTGAAATCGTTCTGCTGGTCGTTTCTTACATAACAATAATATTCCATGACATTCATATGCCATAATTTATTCAGCCATTCTACATTTGATAAGCATCCATTCAGTTTCCAGTTTCTAGCCACTACAAAAAAGGGCTGCCACAAACATTCTTGCACATGTGGGTCCCTTTCTTTCCTTTAAGATCTCTTTGGGATATAGGCCGAGTAGAAACACTGCTGGGTCAAAGGGTATGCACAGTTTGATAACTTTTTGAGCATAGTTCTAAATTACTCTCCAGAATGGTTGGATCCGTTCACAGTTCCACCAACAATGCATCAGTGTCCCAGTTTTCCCACATCCCCTCCAACATTCATCGTTATCTTTTCCTGTCATTTTAACCAATCTGACAGATGTGCAGTGGTACCTCAGAGTTGTCTTAATTTGCATTTCTCTGATCAATCGTGATTTGGAGCACCTTTTTATATGACTAGAAATCATTTTAATTTCATCATCTGAAAATTGTCTGTTCATATACTTTGACCATTTATTGACTGGAAAGTGGCCTTAATTCTTATAAATATGAGACAATTCTCTATATATTCTGGAAATGAGGCCTTTATCAGAACCCTTAAATGTAAAGATGATTTCCCAATTTCATGCTTCCCTCCTAATCTTGTCTGCATTAGTTTTGTTTGTATAAAAACTTTTTAACTTAATATAATCAAAATTATCTATCTGGTGTTCAATTAAGCATTCCAGTTCTTCTTTGGACACACATTCCTTCCTTTTCCACAGATCTGAGAGGTAAACTATCCTATGTTCCTCTAATTTGCTTATAATATCACTCTTATCTCTTATCTACCTCTTATGTTCCTCTAATTTGCTTATAATATCACACAAATGTGGTGTTAGGTGTGGGTCAAGTCCTAATTTCTTCCATACTAGTTTCCAATTTTCCCAGCAGTTTTTGTGGAATAGTGAATACATAGTATGCTCTTAATAAATATTTGTGTTTGATTGATTATAGCTACAATCATAATATAGGTTTTAAGGACTACTTCTTTTAAATGTTGTCTAATTATATACAGATATAAATCACATACCACCAACAGAAGTACCTTTTTCAAAAGAAGTATTATGTCATATAGTATACTTCTTGTTACTTGCAGTACTTAGAATGGTATTAGTCACAAAGTAAAAAATCATTTTGTTGGGGCAACTAGGTGGTGCAGTGGATAGAGCACCAGCCCTGAAGTCAGGAGCACCTGAGTTCAAATCTGGGCTGGGACACTTAACATTCCCTAGCTGGGTGACCCTGGGCAAGTCACTTATCCTCAATTGCCTCAGCAAAAAAAAAAAAAAAAAAAGAAAATCATTTCGTTATAGACTGAATGAAATTGGAAAATAGCCAAAAAAAAGATCAACAGATTTATGATACAAGTTGATATTTATAAAATATTTTAAAGGAAAATTCTGCATATATTATCTCACCTCAACACTAACAAACATCAGAGAAACAAAAAGTTTAAATTTATACATAAAATGAAATCAATTTTTACAAAAAGGTTTTTTATCTTTACACACACACATACATATATATGTATATATATATATATATATATGTATATGTAAAACCTGTGTTTTCCATAATATTTCTTCCTTCCTGTCACCCTCCCCTTCAAATCTCGATCATTTGGATACATTACTATTGACCTAATACACTCAGATATAAAAACCTTATCAAAAATATTTGGTAAAATGATTTTTTTAACATTTTACCTCTTTTCTTTTTTATCTTAATTGCATTAATTTTGTTTATGAAAAAGCTTTTCAATTTATTTATGTAATAAAATTATCTATTTTGCCTTCTGTTTTTGCCCCTACCTCTTATTTGGTTATCATATCACTTTGGAGTCATAACTGCACAAGGTATATAATAAAGTTCCTCTTGAAAAATTTTTAAAGAATATTTTCCTCCCAATTATGTCAGAAAAATTTTTAACATTTGTTCCATAAAATTTTGAGTTGCAATTTTTTTTCGCCTCCTTTTCCTCTTCTAAAAATGGTAAGGAATTTAATAAAGACCATACATGTGCAATCATATAAAACATATTTCCGTATTAGTAATAGTTATAAAAGAAGAAACATATCAAAAGGAAAAAATACCATGAAAAAGAATAAAGTTAAAAAAATGCTTTGATCTGCAGAGTCCATTAGTTCTTTATTGAGATGTATAGACAGCATTTTCCTTTGTGAGTCCTTTGTACTTATCCAAGACTAAAAAAAAATTGTATTTTAATAAATATTCATCCATTTTTCTCAGATTGTCAGATTTATATATATATATGTATATATATAATTGGACAAAATATTTTATTTAATTTATTCTTTTCCTAGTTTTTTTAGCTGCATACTCAGTTCGCTGATCTGTTCTTTTTCTATTTTGTTGATATAAGAATTTAGAATATTAAATTTTCCCCTAAGTATTGTTTTGGCTGCATCTTATAGATTTTGATATGTTGTCTCATTGTTGCCATTCCCTTTAATGAAATTACTGATTGTTTCCATGATTTGTTCATTCATCTACTTATTTTTTAGAATTAAAGTAGTAAGTTTCCAACTAATTTTTAATCTACTTTTTCTACTACCCTTTGTTGAATTTAATATTTATTGTACCATGGTCTTAAAAGGATGCATTTAATATTTTTGCTTTTCTACATTAGATTTCAAGAGTTTTTTTTTTTTAATGTCCTAATACATAGTCAATTTTCGGGTAATTTTTTGAGAAAAAAGTATATTCCTTTCTGTTCCTATTCAGTTTGAAATGCCAGAGAAACTGAGGCAGGATAGAGATTAGAGATCTGTAATAATTTAAATAGTGGAGAGTTTGGATTGGCAGCCATATTCGCCAGCCGTCGATAAGACTCTTGTGTTAAAGTATCCAGCAATAAGTAAGGGACTCCAGAGACTCTTATAGGGCTCCAACAATCAGGGAAACAAAGGCGATGGGGGTAGAGCACTGGGGGGATAGAAGTTCCAGGAAAGGAACATAAATTCAGTTCTAGATGTTGGGCGTATGAAGAAAAGATCATAAATTCTGATAAGTTTGGGAAGAAGCTAGAAGACACTGAGTCCAAGACCAGAAAGATATCCAAACATTTGAGATAAGCTATCTGAAGTTTTATGACTCTTTGGAATGCCAGTGGCCAGACCTCCCAACCCTAATTATCTCAGTCCCAATGGCCAAGAAGGGGGATTGCCACCAGGGAGACTAAAGCAGAACAATTAAGGGAAACTGAGACAGGGGAACTGAGGCACAAGTTTTCCCCAAAGGTCTGTCTTCTCTTAACTTTTACAATAATCTATTTACCTCTTTCATTTCTTTCTTGTTTATTCTTTTGGTAGGATTTACAGAGTAATGAGAGGAAACTGAAAAGGTTCCTTACTAGTAGTTTGGCTATTTTTTCCTGTAACTTATTTAACTTCTCCTTTAAGAATCTGGCTACAATACCATTTTGCACATATATGTTTAGTATTGATTTTGCTTCATTATCTATGATACCTTTTTGTTATCTCTGTTTTTTTTTTTTTTAATTTCAGCTGAAGCATTCTAGATTCTGCTCCAGCCCCTTCCCTTTACTCTGTTGTCTTTCTTTGCTTTAAGTATGTTTCTTGAAAACAACATATTGTGGGATTCTGGGTTTCGATCTACTTTATCTGCTTGTTTTATGAGAGAGTTCATTTCATTCACACTTATGGTTACTACTATTATATTTCCCTCCACTCTATTTTTCCTTATTTGTCCTCTCTTTCCTTTCAGCCTTTCCCTCCTCATCAGTGTTTTGCCTCTCCCTACCACCTCCTCTGATTGACCCTCTCTTCTGTCAGTCCCACTTCCCTTCTATTGAGTTCTCTCCCCTCCTACTTCTCTGTTGGGTAGGACAGATTTCAATATTTTTCCTGCCTCTTCATGTGAAATAATTTATTTCATTCTAACTCCCTTCCTTCTGTACCCAGTGTACTCTTCTTTCTTATCCCTTAATTATTTTTATGTCATTCCCTCAAATTCACCTAATATCCATATACTCTGTCTATGTATATTCTTTCTAGCTAAACTATTAATGATATAATTTTTAACAATTACAAGTATTATCTTCCTATGTAGGGATGGAAACTTTAATTTTATTGAATTCCATATGTTTTCTTTTCTTCTTTTTACCTGAATGACAGAGCATTCCTGCTAATCTTCCAAATTTCTTGGATTCAAAAATTGTTTCACTCCTTTTTGTCAGTTCTGCTCTTCCAGGGTTTGTTTGGGGAGCTACTTTATGGTTGTTTGGAGATAAATGTGGGAGAGTTATGATGAGATATTATTCTGCCATTTTGGCTCCCAGAAGTGCCCTCCAACCTTTTGAGAATGTTGTTAATATTTCTAATATCAAGATAGGTATTTATTTGGAGTTCATTATGGTATATTTTGTAAGGTGTGGATCCAAACTTAATTTATGGTAAACTTCTTATCAAATAGTAATTCTTTCTTAGGTAATCTATGTTTTGGGGTTTGTCACATGCTAAGTCACATAATTTAATTATTCCTAATTGTTCTGTGTCCATTTTATTGTATTGACCTACTTCAATAATTTTAAATCTCAAAAAACACTTGTAATGATTAATGTTCCATAATATAATTTGAAAAAGGATATGGCCAAGAAAAAAAGGTCATAAAGAATCAGACCCTCCTGAATAAGAACAAGGAAGTGTTATTAGCTGCATTTTTATCTTTTAATGTACATAATTATTTTCATAATATTGAAATATTTTTGCATTCTTATAACATATTCACCTTGATAGTAATCAATGGCAGTGAGTGAAGAGAAAAGGGCACGTGGAAAAGAATGAGGAGAATTGAGAATTCTTGGAAAATGATTGGACCTAAAGAAAAAAAGAGAGAGGGAAAAATCAAAGATGACTTCAAGGTTTGAACTTGGGTGATAAGAAGCATATTAATGCCAACAGAAAATGAATTCAAAGAAAATGGTAGGTTTAAGAGGGCAGAGAATGTGTTCTGCTTTGGACATATGGAGTTTCAGATGCTGATGATGCATACAAGCGGAAAAGTCTAGCAAGCAATTTGTGATAAAGGACCAGAATTTAGGACAGAGATTAGCAATGAATATTTAAAAATCTGGGAGATATCTTTACAAAGATGGTACTTGCAGCCATTAGAACTGATTAATTCTGACATCCCATTACAACTTCTTTAGCAGATTACCCCCTCTAAAATCTCTAGTCTTGCTTGCTAATCTCCCATCTCTCCCTAAATACATCATCTTTCTCTGCTGCCTACAAATACATTTTTGTCTCCATCATTTAAAAATTATTACCTTGTCTATTATGTTTGCCAGCTATAATTGTTTTTCTCTCTTCTATATTCAAAGCTAAACTCCTTGATAATGTTGTCTACACTAGCTACCTCTAGTTTCTCATATCTCACTCATTTTTTAAATACTGTGTGGTTGTTTTATATTGAAAGTTAAAAAAAAAAAAAAAGGGAAGAGTATGTGGAAGACTTGATATGTCTGTAAAGACCAAGGAAGGAAATCAGTGGATAATCAGAAAATGAAAATGAGAGAAAGAGAAGAGATGATTGAATATCAAGGACATATGTAAAGAGATTAGCTTTGAATCAGAAACATGGACAAAGGAGAGACAAGGGAACAATTATTAATAGTGAAATTAAAATACATAATGAGAAGAAGCAAGTCAAGAAGGATGATCTCTATTTTTTTCTCTCTTTTTTTTTTTTCTTTTTTTGCTGAAGCAATTGGGGTTAAGTGGCTTGTCCAAGGTCACACAGCTATGAAGTGTTAAGTGTCTGAGACCAGATTTGAACTGAGGTCTTCTTGACTTCAGGGCTGGTGCTCTATCCATTGTGCCACCTACCTGCCCCTGGTCTCTGTTTTTTCAAGAAAGTATAACGTAAGGCCCTTAGTTCAGGGCTAGGGAAGTGTAAGAAGTTTGAATAGAGAAGAGAAAGTTTAGAATAGTTACCTGGAATTTGAGGAGTCAATTAAGAAAGAATTAAAAAGGACTACTTTTGTCTTTGGATTCATGATAAAGCAAACATCATTTTATTTGCCTCTCAAAGGCCTAAGTTCTACCTTAACTACTCGTTGCAACTTTTTTTTTAATCTTTTAGTTCTATGTAAAATGAGAACAAAAATAATAATGATAGTATAAGGCTTAGAGAGTATATTACTTGAATTATCTCATTTGATCCCCACAATAACTCTGTGACATAAATCCTGTTATTATCCCCATTTTATAGATGAGGAAACTGAAGCTGAGAGGGTAAATAAGTTATTTAGGAATAAGCGGTTAAGAAGTATCTGAGATAGGACTGGAACTCTTTCCACACCACAAAGAGGCCTTATAGCACTGTTCTATGTATATTCTTTGCACATGAATAGGATTCATAAAGAAAACCTATAGAGTAATATCTTATTAGCTATTGTTGCAGTATCAAACTGGGCAGGAGGAGGTGTGTTGATGGGAATAATCATGATTCCATTGGGTTTCTTTTTAAAGTAGAATTTGTTAATTTTTGCAGGATTACAACTGAGATCAGTTTCTTTTATTTCCTTTTCCCAATAGAAAGTTCTTCACTCAGTTCTTCAACTTATTTACTTCTCATGCCCTAACTCACCTCAACTCCACACAAAGACAGTCATACCCTTGGTCTTGCCTTTACTCACAACACCTCCATGTTCAACAATTTAAAAATCCCATTATCTGCTTATAATCCGTTGATTTTCCACTGTTCCCTCTCCTCTCCAGTATTAAATCCAATTCTTTACAGACACAGTAACTTCAAATTCCTCAGCCCCTCAGTTGTATCCCAGGCAATCATGATGCCTCATTCACATTTCAGTTTTCTTTTGTATTTTCTTCTTCATTAGATTATAAGGTTCTTGAGAGCATGGACTATCATATACCTTGTTTTATAAGCCTGGTGCTTAGCATAGTGCCTGGCATATAGCAGGTACTTAATAAATGTTTCCTGCTTAAATAATTTATTGCTGATTACCTCTAATTTGTCTTGCATGTATCTTTTTGGTAGATACTTGTTTATAAGTCTTCTACATCAGATTTGGAGTTTCTTGAGAGCATACCCAGTGTTAAATACAAGTGCTTAATACAGAGGATATTTAATAAATGCTAATAGGCTAACTTACAGAAAGTGAGAAAGTAGATGTCTCCCATTCCCTCTTGTTCTTTATATTTTCTTTTTCTCAGACCTCCTTTTTTATTTTTTAATTGTGCCTCATGTTAGTCTTTCTCCATTTCTCAATTTCCCTCCATTATCATATCCTATATCTTGAATCACCTTTATCCTCCTTCTAAGTAAACGGAAACAAATATGATTCCACTGATACCTTAGCAAAACTGATTTGTTTTCATACATATCCATTTTCACTGAGGTCATCTTCACTTGTCTCAATTGAGTGAGATCTTTTTATATTTTATATTACCCTTCACATGATAAAATAACTTTTCAAAAACACTTACCTCAGTAGTAGTTCCAATGTCAGCAGATGGGCTGCATGTGCTGGTATCTGGTGGAATTGTACCAACACTACTTCTAATTGGAGAGCTTGGAACAGGTCCTATCACAGACTCTGGATAGCCTGAAGATTGATTTAGAATGCCTTTCTTCTGAATCTTATTCCAGACTTTATTCATGATGTCTGTTAATTCAGATAAGAGCTGAACCTAAAAAAAAAAACACACAAAAAAAAAAAACCCCAGAGAATGATTCTTTACAATATTGTAAATATAGGCTAAAGCCAAATGGAGAACTTGAGTTACAACAGCAAATTAGAAAACTACAAGATTCACTCCTAATGAGGGTATAATTATAAAGAAGTTCCCTATCTGGGAAACAAAAGAAAAATAACTGTTCCAGACAGATCCTGTATGAGATATCAAGGATAGAGGAAATAATACATGCAAAGTTCTTTCATAACCCTAAAAGATAGTCCTTTTATATGTGGGGAAGAAGTAAAGTGTGATCTCATCTCAAATTACTAAATCCCCAAAGAGGTTTAGCAGTTTTCAAAAACATCTATGATCATCTAAGTACACTTCCTCAATATTTAATCCCATTTCCTAATTCAAGATAAAGGAAATTATTCTGGGTTTCCATGGGATAATTTATGTTTATTAATTCAGAGACAGTCTCTATCTTTTTTTTTTAATTTTATTTTATTTGCATAACATATGTATGGGTAATTCTTCAACATTAACCCTTACAACAGTCTCTATCTTTATAAAGCTTACAATCTAGTAGCAATATGTAGCACACACATATCTATATATAAACTTCAGACTATATATCAGGGCAAAATGTAATGAGTGGCCTTTTAAATATGAGACAGTAGCTTCATTTTTATATACAAAGAAGAGAATACATAGTAGAAACTCACAAATAAGAAAGTTTCAAAAATACTGTCAAATACTTCTCAGTATATTTATTTCCTGAAATGTTAAATAATTATTTCCTAATGATTTTTAAAATTCAAATGACAAATTAATATGAATTTTGATCAGTTTTAAAAGAAATAAATTTAACAACAAAATAAAACATAATCCAATCTCTGCAAAAAAGAACAACAATATAGCTGAAGCTGTTCTATAAGATACTAAAAGAACATACACTATCCAGCTTACTATTCTCCTGGGATATGTCATTCCAATATTCACAGAACATACTGTTTAACTTGCACATTGTTTGACTAAGTTCTAAGATATTTACACAAGGTTTCGTAAATAAGCATTAATCATGGAATTTGTATGACAACATATTGCCATATACTGTATAAAACAAGCCCAAGGAAAAATGCAAACATGGTATATAAGCAGAACCACAGCTGGATACCATACTCTGTTTGCCATTATAAAAAACTAAATTCTCATATTTATAAGAAGTTTCAGCCCCAGGATACATCCAGGCGATGAAGTTGGCTTCTTATGTGGGCAGAACAGATGCATAAAAACACTGTCGTCAATTCACATTTGATATAAAACAGTGCTTGGGCGTGTATTTTTTTTTCCTTACTTTTTTTGTAATGGAGTCCCAAATCTCATGCTATAATCCTTTCTTAATAGGCTGGCATATAAAGACATTATAAAATGTCTTGTTTTTGTTCAAATTAATTTCTCCTTACATTCAAGTATATTTTTCCCTTTTTAACACATTTTCCCTTAATGAAAATCTTATTTAAAAAAAAAGACATCTTCTTGTAAAATATGGAATAATCAAAAAAAAAAAATAATAACAAATCAAAGGAAGAAAATATCCCCATGGAGAATTTACAGAAATGGTTCAATTTTTAACAGGCCATGCTTCTGATGCTTCTTTATCACTTTCAACTGCTAACAAAACATTTCAGAATGAATATTATCAACTAATATTAACTAATGAATATATCTAAGTAATCTATAAATAATTACAATTAAAAGAAAAAAAATTACAAGGCAGAAAATGAAATCATAGGATCATAGAATCTGTGAGTTGAAAGGAACCTCAGAACCCATCTAATCCAATTCACAACTGAAAAATAATTTCTTCTGTAATATGTACCTAATAAATTGTCATCCAATTTTATCTTAAAGATTTCCATTGACAGGAAACTTATCACCTTATGACAAAGACTATCTCCCTTTTAGATAATGTTAATTGTCAGAATGTTTTTCCTAATACTAGTCCTAATTCTGCTTTTTTTTCATATTCCATTCATTGCACCTGGTCCTATCCTTTGGGTTCCATTAAATGTTTTATCTGCTTTTTCACAATTCTGACCCATATTAAGCTTGTGGTTCATTAATTTCCTGGATATTTTTCAGATGAACTATCAGCCAATCATACCTCCTCCCATTTTATTCTGCTGTGGTGGAATTTTTGAACCCAAATATAATACTTTGCCCTTATGCCAATTAAATTAAATAAAAATAAAACATATGATATTTGATCTCTTTTTAAAATGAGGCTACTTGTTAAGTATCCTTCCCCGAGCTTTGTATCTTCAGTATCTAATCCATAGTGACAATGAATCATTGGTGACAATTCTTTGGGGTTTAGTCAAGCAATCACTTCTAAATTCACCTGACTCTACAGTGTTTTCTAACTGATATGTCTCTATCTTCTCCATAACAATAATGGAAGAGAATATTTTTAATATTTTTGCTAAAATCCAGAGCACTAAAATTCAAGCTACCAGTCCATTATCACCAACAAAAAAGGAAATTAAGTTCAGTTTGCTATGACTTGCTCTTTGATGAAACCAAAGCTGATTCCTTTTCTAAACTATCTACTAAGGTAAAGAAGGATGCAGAAAATTATAGGATTTAGAGTTGGAGGATCTTTGTCAAGTTCAACTCATTATTTTACAAATGAAGAATCTTAGGTTCAGAGAACTTAAATGCCCTGTCCAAAGTGACAAAGGCAGCAAATAGAAAAGACAGAATTCAAAGTTGAGTCTGTCAAACTCCAAATATAGAGTATTCTTTCAATTACATTATATTATATTGCTCCATGCCAAAATATGCTAACAAATTTGGAGAATATTCTTATGTCAAAATACAATTATGGATCTTCAAAAGGTAAAAAAAAATATAGATAGATAGATACATAAAAACTTAGGGAAAAGATCAGGGATGAATATGTAGATTTTTAAAACTGTAGAAACTTGGACATGCTTTGTACCACAATTGGAAGAATTTATCTGAATTCCCTAATACATATTCTAAGATATACCTAACAAGTGGTTATCCAGCTTCTGCTTGGAAGTCACCCTCATAAAGATAATATCTAAACTTATGAAAAAGGAAGACTTTTTGCAGAAATGAGTATAGAAAAAAAAACTTGTTGGGTAAGTACAAAGAAGATGAGACAGAGAGTAGAAGAAAATTAGAAATGTGCAATGTCATTGGAAGCTAAAGAAAGACAGAATTGTTTCAAGAAGGAGATAATGGATAACACTATCAACTTCTGAAAAAAAGTCAAGATATATCTGATCTCTAAAATAGGCCATTGGTACTCTTTAAAATGTAGTTTTATTAGACTGACTAGGATTAAAGCCAGATTTTAAGGAGGAAATAATAATGATAATAATAATAGCTAGCATTTATATATCACTTTTAAAGTTTGCAGAGATCTTCACTTCACAATAGCCCTGTGAGGTAGATACAATTATTATTCTCATTTTACAAATAAGGAAACTAACCAGTGATCTCCAATCTTTTTTTTTTTTTTTTTGGAGGGTCAGAATGTGTATATAGTGGTAGGCACAACAACTTACTTTGAATGGAAGAAGGAGGAGGATGAGGAAAAGAAAGAGAAAGAATAAGAAGAAAAAGAAGAAAGGAGGAAAAGAAGGTGGAGAAAGAGGAGAAGGTGGCAGTTTTTGGGAGGAAAACAGTAAGGAATTGTCTGTGGACCAGGCTTAATAATTTTGGATATTAATCTCTAAAAAAAAATTACACTGACAACAACTCTGTAAAATTGACAATCAGAAAGGAAAGGTGGGAAATGATAGATCCTTTTACTCTCTGATTGACTCATCACAAATCCTTTGGCATCATGCCAAGGTTCCCGTTTTGGAGACTACTCTCTATACTACCACCATTCTAATTCTCATTCTAAAACTAATTCTATGCTACTTACTTTTTTCTTTATCTGATTGAAAGAGGGAAAAAACCCCAATTACCAATATAAACATTATTCAAGTGAATCCTAGTCATCTGATTATACATACCTATCCACTCACAGCTATGTGTTTATATTCATATATGTATATCTACATATAGATATACATATATATATCCACGTGTGTATAGGTTTTTTAAAATTTGAGGTAATGAAGAATACAAATGTTTAGATAGAATGAGATGAGTATGAAAATAGTTCTTTTTTATTTCTTTTTAGACATTTAAATTTCAGAAGACTAAAAATGTTTGAAAATATTCCTAAGAATGCCCACAAGAATGTAGAGTAACAAGAAAAATATTTAAAAAGTAAATATGCACAAATATTTATATTTTTCCTTTATGTCTTATCAGAATGACCCACTTCCTGGGAGATATGACATACTACCTTTGTTATTGAGACAGGACATGGGAAAATTTAGAAAGTCAGTTTAGGGAAATTGAAAAGTGTTTTTAATCTAACGAGCAGCACCTCTTTTAGGTCCAAATAAGCTTTTCCTATTGTATAAGATATGTGAATGGCCAAAGTTATCCCCAAGAATGATGCAGTACCTTAGATATGCTAGATGATAAGCCAAGGGTCTAATATCACTGTCTAAACTGCTATTGTCCTTTAGCTACTTCCTGTTCTGAACAGGCTTCCAAATTTAGTTTAATCAAAAAATTATCAGATCACAACCTTATTGACATTTCTCTCAAACAAATGTTAGACTAAAAAGACGAAAACATATAAATGACTAAAAGCTATTCTTCAACAAATAAATATTCAAAGGATATGAACAAACTTCCTAAGAAAATTGCAAACTATTAACAACCATGTGAATGCTCCAAATCACTATTAAGAAAAATGTAAATTAAAACAAACCCAAAGTTTCACAACACGCCTTAAACATGAGTAAAGATGACAAAAAATAGCAATTTAGTGTTGGAGGGGTTGGAGGAAAACAAGCATACTAGTGTATTATTGGAATTGTGAATCAATACAATCATTTTGGAAAGTAATTTGGAATTCTACAAATAAAATGAGTAAAATATTCATACCATTTGATGATTCCACTATATTGCTTACACATTCAAAGATGTAACTGATAAAAAAGAAAGTCCCCATACACAGTACACCACACCTTTTTATGAAGAACTGGAAACAGTTTTTCAGTTGAAGAATATGTGACATAAATGTAATGGAATATTACTCTACTGTAAGAAATGTCTAATGTGAGGAATATAGAAAAAGCATGGAGTTACATGAAATAATGTAGAATGAATTAAGCAGAGGCAAGAAAATGATACACACAATGAATAGGAAAATGTAAACAGAATTAGAATTAGGGTTAAATAAAAAAAAATGAACAGTATAAAATTATAAAGAGCAGCCTAGCTTGAAAGAAAGGGATATAATGAGCAAAAGCAAGAGACCATGGTATATAGTAATAACAATATGGTTTAAAGAACTACTTTGAACAACAAAGTTGCTTTGACTATTATAAATATCTACATTAACAACAAAGGACATGTTATTTTGTGTAACCAGAGAAAAAACTGATAAATAGAAATATGTATAAAATGATTTAACACACATGCACAATACACATGTTTGTGAATAAGGGTAGCCATCTCTGGGGGAAAGGGTATGGAGGGGGCAGAGAGGGAAAAAAGGAAATAAAAAATTATATGATAATTTTATTACATATTTAAAAGGTATAGCAAATTGTATATAATGGATTTATACTTTTGTGCACAATAATCTTCTTTCCCCTATTCCATTACATTATAGAAATGCTTTTATTTCTTAAGTTAAAAATAAAATAAATAAATAAAATTTTAAAGGGATATGAAAAGATATTCTCAAGTTATCCCTGTGGAGAAATGGATGGTCCACAAGTACACATTATTTTTAGACTTCTTTCAATATATTGATCAGTTATGCTGATTCGCCCCCCTCCCCCCCTTTTTTTTTTTGGTCTTAGGGATATGACATGTCATATATCATGTTTGAGGAACTGGAAGGGGAGTCCAGTTTTGCTGAATCACAGAATGTATGGAAAGGAATGAAAAGTAAAAGAACTAGAAAGACAGGAAGAGGTCAAATGATGAAGAGCATATCAAAGTTAATCCATCTGAATTTGTATTTTTCCATTGCCTATTATATCCATAACCTCCACATAAGTAGCTATTTGTGTCATGTATTCTGCATCCTTGCTAGATTTAAAAAAGCTATTTTCTAGGAAATATCATTTTAGAGATTGTAACTCAAAAATGTTAGTCTCTTGAAAGTATAGTAGTTAACAATTTGCAGCTTGTAATCTTTCAGTATGAGGATAACTAAGTAACTTTTTAAGAAGTCAAAAAAATTGGCAAGGAACATAGGTATTGGGTCAATCTCTAAAATTAAAAGGTTAAAAAAAATTAATCGAGTCCTCAAAATCTCAAAAATAAAAACTGTCTTAGGAAATTTTATACAGAATTTAAAAATTACAACTGAATGGCTAAACTTCAGTTTCCTAAATTTGAAGGAATCTCTTAGTTCAAATCAAATCATATCACTTAGTATTCAAGAAGACAAAATACAAATAAATAATTTCAGTATCATATTATAAAATTCAGATAGGGAGTTATAGATGAGAGGTTATGAACTTGTAAAATGTCATTGGCTTTCTTTATCATGGCTATAGCTCATTAAAAAAGTGATGCTTTTTTAAATTTACCATGCCAGTGGCAACTGACAACTGAAGGATTTAGAAATTCTGTGTTACATATTCTTGCAAATAATCTGATAATTAAAAAATGACAAAAATTTAGTATAAAGTATCTTTTTGTTTGTTGTATTGGCACTATCTCTAAACTTTGTAGGAACAATTATTAGTTTTAGTAAGTAACATCTGTTCAAAATTAGAAAATAAATTAATGATTAAAAATAGGCAAACCTCTGCTGAAAATTATCAAACCTATTCTTTTTTTTCCTCAAGAAAAAAAGCAAAAAAAAAATTCCCAGTTATTAATTAAACAGACATTTAAGTAATTAGATATTAAAATTAAAAAACAAAACAAAACAAAACAATATTAGGATGCATTTTGAAAACAACCACACATAGAGAATTAATAATTTTAATTAAGTGGTTTAATTCACTGTCATTTTTTACTACATAATAAGATATCACTCAGTAAACATCCAATGTCTTAAGGCTGTCATCTTTTCAATAGTTACAGACAAAATACAGTTTACCATGCTAAAAAATAAGTTGGATTTTTTTTGGTAGCTACCCCACTGCGAGTTTATAACTATCAGATGCTGCCTAAATAATTTTATTTTTCATCTTCAATTAAGAACATATGGTATAAAAAATTGGAAATCCAATGTTTATGATTCCTGCTTAAGTGAAATTGAAAAGAAAACGTTCTCAACAAAACAGGTAAACCCTTCACTTAAAAATATTTTTTACTGTTTAGTCTAAGTTGAAAGGAATGTAAAATTATAATAAAATGAAATGAAAAATAAAAGAGAATAAAAATCCTGGCATAAGCCTATTTGATCTAACCTGAAAATTAAGAATTAAAAATATAAATGTACTAAAAATATTTAATGAGAAATTTTATTCATGAATGTTGAAATGTGTGGAAGATAGGAAAAAAAACTAATCAAACTTTTAAGGTTACAGAACTGTAAAACATGTATAATTAATATTAAATCAATAGGGAAATACTGTATATATAAAAGCAGTCATATTTTATTCTATTTGCAAACATAAATAATTCAAAGATATATCATTTTACCTAAAATAACATTTTTAGAATGGTAATTTATTCTAGCAGATATAATAGCTTTGGAGTACCAAAAGTATTTGTTAAGTGTAAGTTATCTATAAATATCTAAAAGTACTTTTAATTACATTTTTAAGTTTTTTTTTTTTATGAGAAATGTGGAAGCTTGCTTACTAATGAAAGCAACACAAAAGATGGATCCTTTAGTAAAATGTTACTTTCCCTGATTTATAAATTAAAAGCAGGGTAAAATTTATAAACTAAAAGCAGAATAAACCAGCCAACAATACAAAATATTTATCTATTACGCATTTAAGTGTTTTTAAAAATTTCAGTCCAATAAAACTCATGGAATTCTGGTAGCCAATAGTCTACTGTAGATAAAGAGCTAGAACAAAGATGATTTAAGGAAAAGCATCTCTAATTGTGCTTTTAAAACAATGAAGCCATTACTACACTTAGAAAATAATGTATACTATAATACATTCTTCTCATCAAGGATATAAAATAATTCATTCTGTCCTTAGCCTTTAAAGGGATTACACATGACTCATCAATCTCAGCTGTCATATGAAAGGTTTGAATGTTAAAACGGTATCAGTTCCGTGAACAGAGTGGCCAACCATGACCCAGTTTTGGGGAAGGAAGAATTGTCTTGCTAGCATCTTGCAGAAAATTTCTGATGAAATTCACCAGCTCTTATAAAGCAGTGTTAGAAACATTCTCTGAATCACTTATTGACCTCACATAAAGAATCAAGTGGGGGATTTTATCAAGAAAATAAAGCAAAATGAGATTGTTGACCACTCTTTTTTATTTGTTTTAATACAAAAACTGTTAATAAATATGTTGAGTTCCTCATTGTAATTCAACCCTATCACAGAGATTTATTATATTATTCAACTACCACTAGGGACTGACCAAATATTACCAAAGGTAATGATGATCATAGAATAACTTGTACTCAAAGAATTTTTGTAATTCAAACATATATAATCCACAAAAGGTTTTCAAAGAACTCAGACTTCCTATTTGACAAGAACAGTGTAGAAATCAGGAAAAGTTTGACCAGTACATTATACCACATATGACAATAAGCCTCAAATGAATATATTATTTATACTAAATAGAAATGGAGACATCATTTAAAAAACCAAGAGGTGGTATGTTTCAGTGTGGTTTAGGATAAAGATACAATAGAAATTTGTTTAAAAAATTAAAGTTTTTGTATAAACACATGCTTAGACCAGGAAAAAGAATTAGTATGAGGAGTCTCTTAGCATCAAAAAAACCCAATTTTTTTTAGGGGGGGGGCTATATCTGATACTTAAAATCATTGGGAATTGACACAAATTTAGAAAACTAAAAGCCACCCCCCCCAATCAATGGTTAAAAGATATGAATGGTTTTTGGAAGAAATGCCAAGGATCAATAGCATCAAAGACCTGAGTTCAAATCCAATCCAGAGATCTGTCATAGGTCTGCTGCTTCTTCAATCCACCATCCACAGCATCAAAATATATATTTCTAAGACATAGTTATAACCATGTCCTTTTCCTACTCAAGAATTGTAAGTATTTTCTTATTTACCAACATATTAAAATATATACTTCTCAGGTAGCATTTAAAGCCCTCAACTATTTGGCTCCCACCTTACTTTTTCACAAGTTTTTTTTTTCCTTATTTTAAAATATTTCCTTACTTTTAAAATGAAGGGCTTGGACTAGATACTCTGTGGGATCCCTGTAGATCTAGCTCTATGATACTAGGGGCCGATGATCTCTAAATTGAGACAACTGCATTTGATGATTTCTAACTTTTTTTTTTTTTTAGTGTTAATTCCTTTGATTTTGTGACTTTGTGCACTAGTATATAACCTGGATACTTTTGCTTATATGAGAATACTTTGGATACCTTTACTCAAAAGACATAAATAAGTTCATCCCCTGCCAGATACAGGAATCTCTCAAGCAGCTTGGTTGCTCAACAAAATTATGCAATGATCAACTCAGACAGACATGGCTCTTTTCAACAATGAAGTGATTCAGACTAGTTCCAATAGATTTGTGATGGAGAGAGCCATTTGCATCCAGAGAGAAGACTGTGGGGACTGAATGTGCATCACAAAATAGTATTTTCACTTTTGTTGTTGTTGTTTGCTTGCTTGTGCTTTACTTTCTCATTTTTCCCTTTCTTAATCTGATTTTTCTTGCGCAGCATGATAAATGTGGAATTACATATAGAAGAATTACACATATTTAACATAAACTGGATTAGATGCTGTCGGGAGGGGGAAGGAAGGGAGGGAGGGTGAAAACATTTGGAACCCAAGGTTTTTTTTTAAGGGTTAATACTAAAAACTATCTTTGCATGTATTTTGAAAAATAAAAGGTATTATTATAAAGAAAAAAAAAGAAGAAGCTTGGTTGCTTGAACAAGAGCAGACCACTCAATGTCTAAATACTTACTTCAGTAAAATCGTGAAGTATTAACAGACTAAATAATAATCAAATAATCTGATGAAAAGCTTGTTGTTGTTTGTCCTTTGTTCTCGAACATCACTATGATATCAGGGAGGTGATGCCATGCCACACAAGTGAAGCAGATTTCAGTGAGGGAGGGCTGTTCAAGGTCGCTTGCCTCAGTTGCTCCCCTTCTTCCTCCCCCAGAGCCATTTGAGTCCAGTGACCAGATATATTTCAGGATGACTAGAGATGGCCCTGGATACAGTGGGAGATCTTGGCCTTTTTAAGTTAAGGTCTTCAATAGGTCTCAGTTTGACACATTCAGTGATTAAAGCTAGATAGCAACTGAGGCCAAGAAAATCCCTTTCAATCAGCTCCCAAAAATTGTTTTTTAAAATAAATGAATGAATGAATCTGGGAAGGGAAGACTCTTCAAGAGTTTCCAAGCAGAAACAATTGCTATTTACATTTAATCTGAGTCAATTAGACCCAAACAATGACCAAATGGGGCTTGGCCTAGGACCTATTGGTGGCCAATGAGAATCAGATTGATTTTGATGAAACTCTGCAGCCAGTGCATACACCTCCAGCACAACCAGCCAACAAGAAGCCTGAGGATAATAGTGAAAGGGGTTGCCAGCCAAGCCAGAAGAAATACCAGGTTGTAGGAAGTATTAATGACTATGGTACCACAACAATAATCCCAGAAATCCCCAATAATGGGGGTCTCTGAGATTCCTAACACTGTCTTAAAAAAAGACAGGGCCCTAACTATCCAGCACTATGAACCACAAAAATTCAAAGGGGTAGGGATAAATCTAGGAGATAAGAGGGAAGCACAAAAATACAAAGGACCCAGAGTGAGTGAGAACAAGTCCACTTTGCTTCCACAGTTCTGCTGGGTCTTAGCCCCAATGAACAAGATACCCTTATGACACTGTAGTCTCTCTTTGGTGGTTAAGCCTCCAATCCTGCCTTCTACAGATTCCCTTATTATGATGTCTTCCTCCACTAGACTGTATGCTCCTTGAAGGTAGGTACTGTCTTTTTTTTAATTTGTGTCTCTAACAGCACAGTACCTGAAATCTAGGAGACTCAGTAAATATTACTAAATTGAAGTGTAAAGTACAGTAAGGGGCAGAGCCTGGACCTGGAACAAAGCCCTACTTAAGAAACTAAAACTGGAGAGATAAGTAAACCAAAGAAAAAAACCAATTAGTATAAAAATTATTGCAAATTTACAGATATCCTCAAAGGAGAGAGAGTAATTCTGGAATAACTACAAGCATAGACTGAAAGGTAAAAAGTAGATTTTTTCCATAAAGACAATATGAATTGCTAGAAGAAATGAAGCGAGAAACAAAATAAGTAACTTAGCAATGAAAGTAGTAAAGACTACTTACTACTTATTTAAGAAAAAAGAAAAAGTCACAGGGGTGATATTTCATGCCCTCAAAATATCTGGAGTTTAATCGTACTTGGTATTTGCATTACACAGGGCTCAGAGTACAAATATATCATAAAGGATGTGTCAGATTAAGATTTTTTTTTTCTGAAGCATGTCATCTCTACATTTAAAAAATGATTAGAGGAACATTGCTAGGCTGAAAAGAGTGTATAAAACTCCATCACACACCTATTTCAGAATGCTCAAATAAATGTATCCTTCTTGGTTTCTCTGGGATCTTGTGTATGCACTTCATAATTTCTTCTTTGCTTTCTTTGTCTTTTCATCAGAAATTGTTCATAATTTTCTTTTCTATTAAAGGTCCAACTTTGTAATTTAAGTTATTTGTGGTTCTTAGCCTTGGATTTTTTTTTTATTAATATCACCCTGTGACTGACAAAACAAATCAAAAGCCAACTGTATACAAATTAACCTAGGAAATATTTAATTGGTAAGTAAATCACTGGGTCTGGGGTTTCTTCCAAAAAAAGGAAACATTAATTAAAAGTATAGATAATAATAACAAAGCTATGATAAGAAAAATAATGTAACAGTATCACAGATTTACAAGTTGAAAAAATTATTTCATGTAACCATCTCACTTAAAAAATAAGCAAAGGGAAGGCAAGAAAGTTTGCCCAAGTTGAAAGAAAAAACTATCAAACCAATTCCATCAATTCCAGAACCATTATTCTTTCTACTATACCAACTTGTCTCTCAATATAACTAATTTAAGATACAATTGTCATTTCAAAAACCTAGAAAAAGAAAATGAAATACAAAAAAAGAACTCTTCAATGTATCTCTGCCACTGCCCATAGAAGGTTCTCTGATTTCTGAAGACTGAGCAATTCTTAGAAATATCCTTAGAAAACAATGGATTAAGTTAACCAAGTTGAATAGAAATAGCTCTTGTAAAAATCTAATTTCCTTTGCTCAGATCCTACAAGCACGAATTGAGCAATAATATAGGTAGGTGTTATCCAATCAGAATAGGTACCATGTATATAATGGTACCATGTACACTGCTATCTTCAATTACAAATTAATTAACTAGGATTCTGGTTTATAAATCAATCTCATGTGAATTTGCTTAGTATAACCAAGTTTTCAAAATCCTGATCACTATTGAGTAAACTAATAAAGTTAAAATTTTTGAGGCTGCTGAACTGAGGCTCAGATTGTAAACCTTATCAATGATCCCATCAACTTAATTCATTTCTACAAATATGGTAATTTGTTTCCAGAGCACTGTATAATGACTCCAAACACCCAATGAAGCTTTATTGTAAAACTGGTTGGCCAGGTTCTTTCTTTGGGAAAAAAAAAAAAAAAACCAAAAACAAAACACTTTTGAAGTACACTAATGTCTAACTATGATTCTGTTAAAATGATCGTTATATATACAGTTACTCTATCTCTCTTGAAATCGAAATGAGACCAGACTACAACTTCTTTAGTTGGGCAAACCCTTCATTTATTAAGAGCTGGGGCAGTATGTATAGTAGAATTCTAAGGCAGGTTTGTCTTAAATTTGGGGAGCCCTTTCTTCTCTGTTACTTGAGATGTTCACATTGATGTTAAAGAAAAATGAAACATGAAATTGAAACCAACTAATTTTAGGTTCTACCCAGAGAGGAGATGAATATGGGAAAAGTAGCTAATTGTTTTCATGATTCTTTTTAGAAAAAAGAAGGGCCTGAATTCTGCCATACTTTTGTTTTCTTCTTACCCACCAAAAAAAGACCTCTTTCAGCTCCTTGGATTACAGATCGAGGTATCTTGTGATGGGTCTCAGAACAGGTTTACATGGCTACCATATTTATTTTATGCTTAGATACAGCTAGTTAGTACCTGGCTATAGTACTGGATATGGAGTAAATGTTTCCACATATTTGAAATGGGGGTGATAATAATATTACTTCATAGAATGACAGTGAGAATAAAAGTGAGGTACTTGTAAAATACTTTGCAAATCTTTAAGTACCATATAAATGGTAGCAATTACTTTTGTGCAATTTCTTAATTTCTTCCCTTCTTCACAATCTACACAGAAGGAATTGGGCACTCAAAAATACTCTGCTCTTCCCCCTATGAGGGCTGGATTTATAATCACCAGATTTGCTAGGGTCTTTTATGCACAATGCATAGAAAAAACAGCTAATGGTGTATTAAGAGCAGTCATAATTTTAGGTGTTTACTGGTTGCTAGCAAATAAAGAGAACAAAAGGAAGCCCCCCAACAGCCATTTTATTGGAGGATATGAACAAGAATTACCAAGTATCCACATGGTAAGGCAGGAATATTCACACTGATGAAAACACTGATTCACTGGAGTTACACTGCACATGCTTTACTGAGTTATAAAAATATTTAAGGCACAGCAGATATTTACAAGTTTACATAAAGGTGGAGTGTGCTGAATGGGTCCTCTTCTTCCTGGTACTCTCCTAACACTGACTGAACTTCTACCAATTAAATGTTCATTTCAGTGAAAAACCAATCACTAAAAAAGATATGATAATAAGCGATCAACACTTTAGTCAGATTGCTTTCCCTTTATGCATAAATGCTCATAGGAAAAGATATTTAAGTAATAAGAATGAATAAAGGGAGAAATAATTTATAATAGCAATATAGATAAACTTAAATGGGCTGTAGCTATGAAAGGGATAAAGGATGGAAGTTCTTGAGTAGAGAAACATTGGAGATGGAAGAATTTATTTTTTCTTTTCTCAGAAGTCTTTAAAAACTTGTCAAATTCTTTTTCACTCTTAAATTCCTACTATGAAAAAAGAGGGGCAGGACAACTATAAAGAGCTGCCTCTCCAGAGAAACTTTGGAGGAAGGTTTCTCAGTTATTTAAAGGTAAATAAAATTGCGTTTTGTTTGTAAGCTGTGCATATCCCTTCTATCCCACAAAGTACCCTCTGTAACCTGCATGAATGCAGCTGGTATTTTGTACCAATAGTTGCTATAAAATATTTTTATACACATTGCACATTGTTTCAGCTTATACTTGAGAAATGTAGTGGAATGTCTTTTTACAATTTTTCTATCTGCTCTGTTTCATTTCTTACCTTTCTCGCTGGTTTTTTAGACTTTTCTATGGTGAGGGAAATTTTTTTTTGCAATAATAGCTTTTTATTTTTCAAATACATGCAAAGTTAGTTTTCAACATCTACCCTTGCAAAACCTTGTGTTCCAAAATTTCTCCCTCCATGCCCCCCCTTCTCCCTCTCCTAGACAGCAAGTAATCCAATATAGATTAAACATATGAAATACTTCTAAGAATATTTTCATATTTATTATGCTGCACAAGAAAAATTAGATCAAAAAGGGAAAAATGAAAAAGAAAAGCATAAACAAGCAAACAACAAAAAGAGTAAAGGTGAAAATACTAAGTTTTGATCTACATTCAGTCCACATAGTCCTCTCTCTGGAAGCAGATGGCTCTCTCCATTACAAGTCTATTGGAAATGATCTGAATTATCTCCTTGTTCAAAACAGCCATGTCAGGGGCAGCTAGGTGGAGGGGCAGCTAGGTGACACGGTGAATAGAGCACCAGCCCTGAATTCAGGAGGACCTGAGTTGAAATCTGGTCTCAGACACTTAACATTCCCTAGCTGTGTGACCCTGGGCAAGTCA
This sequence comes from Myrmecobius fasciatus, assembly GCA_023553655.1. Lineage (NCBI taxonomy): Eukaryota > Metazoa > Chordata > Mammalia > Dasyuromorphia > Myrmecobiidae > Myrmecobius > Myrmecobius fasciatus. The sequence goes on along the minus strand of JAJPUD010001082.1, from coordinate 322,947 downwards.
CTTAACCCCATTGCCTCAGCAAAAAGCAAAAAAACCCAAACAAAACAAATAAACAAGCAAACAAAAAAAAACAAAAAACAGCCATGTCCATCACAGTTGATCATCCTATAATCTTGCTGTTGTCGTGTACAATGATCTCCTGGTTCTACTCATTTCACTTAGCATCAGTTCATATAAGTCTTTCCAGGTCTCCTGAAATCATCCTGCTGATTATTTCTTACAGAACAATAATATTCCATACCATTCATATACCATAATTTCATCCATTCTCCAACTTATGGGCATCCATTTAGTTTCCAGTTTCTAGCCACTACAAAAAGGGCTGCCATAAACATTTTTGCACATGTGGGTTCCTTTCCCCCCTTAAGATCTCTTTGGGGGGCACTAGGTGGCGCAGTGAATAGAGCACCAGCCCTGAGTCAGGAGGACCTGGGTTCAAATTTGGCCTCAGACTCTTCCTAGCTGTGTGACCCTGGGCAAGTCACTTAATCCCAAATGCCTCAGGGGAAAAAAAATATCTCTTTGGGATACAGGCCCAGGAGAAACACTGCTGGATCAAAAGTTATGCATAGTTTCATAGCACCTTGTGCATAGTTGCAAATTGCTCTAAAGAATGGTTGGATCAGTTCACAACTCTACCAACAATGTATTAATGTCCTAGCTTCCCCACATCCTCTCCAACATTTATCATTATCTTTTCCTGTCATTTTATCCAATCTAAGAGGTGAAGTGGTATGCCTGAGTTGTCTTAATGTACATTTCTCTAATCAATTTTTTCATATGACTAGAAATGACTTCAATTTCTTTGTCTGAAAATTGTCTATTCATATCCTTTGACCATTTATCAATTGGAGAATGGCTTGTTTTCTCATAAATTTGAGTCAATTCTCTATATATTTTAGAAATGAGGACTTTATCAGAAACCTTGAATGTAAAACTTTTCCCCAGTATTCTGATTCCTTTCTAATCTTGGCTGCATTAGTTTTGTTTGTACAAAACCTTTTTAATTTAATATAACCAAAATTATCTACTTTACATTTCATAATGTTCTTTAGTTCTTTTTTGGTCATAAATTCCTTCCTTTTACACAGATCTGAGAGGTATATTATCCCTTGTTCTACTAATTTACTTATGGTATCACCCTTTATGTCTAAATCACAACTATTTTGACCTTATCATGAAATAGATTGTTAGGAGTTGGTCAATGCCTAGCTTATGCCACACTACTTTTATGGTGAAGGAAATGAAAAAAAGAATTCTTTACAAATGCTTATAGTATATGTACACACAACACATACAGAGAGAGAGACAGAGAAAGAGAGAGAGAGAGAGAAGGAGGGAGGGAGGGAGAGAGAGAAAGCAAAAATTTAGTAGAGAGGAATGCCAGAAGTCTTTTTTGAGAAAATTTTATGATGGGCTCCTGTTAAGACAGCAATGCTCATGCAAGTTTTCATCTAAATGGAACAAATTAATATCCCACAAGGGAGAAAAATATTTAACAATGGATTCTCAAAGAAATTATTTTTGTTCTTACATGCAATGGGTAGATTCCTGGATTTTATGACAGAACAGATAATTTATTTGAAAGATGAATTCAAATAAAATAAAATAAAAATATTCATTATGAGAACATACTATGCAATAATTTAACAGGAAAAGTTGGATATTTCCACATGCACACCTGATTAAGTCAACAAAAATAAAAATAAAAATGAATGTGAACAACAACAATAAAACTGAAGTGGGAAAGATCAGTTAAAGAAGAAACTTCAAATAAAACAGCCCTGATTATCAGACTAGGAACCCAGTTAATATGTAGAAAACTATAAAGCAGAAAGTTGTTTTAAATAAGTTGCGCAAGCCTGGGTGATACATAACTAAAGTTAGTTTGTGAAAATGTAGAGTACAATCTATTTGATCTATGTGTAACAAATAATGATCTTGAGAAGAGCAGAAATATCTTTTCAAGCAACATATGCTAACTAACATTTATGTGAAAACATTGGATACTGAACCAAACAAGTTCTGAATGAGATTGAAAATTACATTTGATCACTTTGGTAGACACATCCAGAGTGATAGTAAAGTGGTTCTTCAGCATTTAAAAACTACATCTGCAACTGATTTCAATCCATCAGCCAAAAGATGCATTTATGCTGCAGCTATTACATTTTCAGAAGAGTTTAAATTACAAAACTTGAGAGAGCTTCAAAGCAAGTTTTAATCTAACCACCCTGATCTTGATGGCCCAGTTAAAATATAAGATGTTTAATAGAAAAGAACCTCTTTAACAAAATGGAAAACAATTGTACTTAAATCAAGTTATTTTTAATTTCCTTTCATAAATCAGTTAAATGCACCAACCTGGGAGTTCGAACATTTTATCTCAAGTGATTCTAGGTCAACATGGAGACAGACAACAAATGAATGTCTGGATTCAGGCCCCACGGAAAGCAGCTTTTGAGAAGTGACAGCCAGAGTGGATGTACAACCCATTGGCTGTACTAACCCAAGTGTAATTTGGTGTCCAAGTAGGGTATAAATGCTGAAATGATACAAACTGATTGTCCATGGGAAAGCATTACCTGAAGATAGATAAAACACACAGAAATAAAGTGATTAAAATTTACTTTTGGAAAATTTTTAGGTCATCTTAATATCATTATAATGTAATCATAAAGCAATATTATGTTATAAGTAACTGAACATTGTGAACATAAGTGAACTGAACATAAACTGATAGTTTATATATTATTTTAAATGTGACATGAACTAAAATATATTTTAATGCTCTAAATAAATATTAGTCATTAAGTAGGAAGAACAAAATTATAAAGACGATATTACAAGATAACATTCCAAATGACTGTAATCTGTTAGTGGAAGGTAACCTCATACATGTTTATTGTATATATCTAGCTTCAAATTATTCCCTGACCTACTGTTCTCTATTACTGAATGTTTATTGGATATTTCAAACTGGATGTTCTAGAGACATCTCAACCATAACACATCCTAAACAGAACTCATTTATGATCTTTCTCTAAAAAAGATTTCAACAATCAAAACATATCTTGTAAACCCAACCCGTTCTATCTGCTCACCAAGCTACCACCTTAGTTCAGGTACTCATTACCTCTTGCCTCAATCACCCTCACTCACTGCCATAGCTTCCTAATAGGGATCTTTGTCTCCAAACTCTCCTCCCTCCAACTGTTAAAGTGATTTCCAGATTAAAGATGCTACTCCTTGACTGAATTAACACAAGTGGCTACTTATTGCCATTAGAATAAAATACCCATTTGTCTGTTTGGCTTTTAACACTTTCCACAACCTAATTCCAGCCTATCTTTCTCAGTCACCCTATCCATGCAGTCAAACAATCTTTCTCTTGTTACTCCAATAGGTCACTCCATTTCTGGTCTCTGCTTTAGTAATGATTGACTCCTGTAACTGGAGTAATCTACCTCAAGATGAATCTCTAGTACTTCTTTCTACCCCAAAAGCTAATGCTCTCCCCTACCTTATACCTAATTGCTTTCATTTATTTATGTTTATTCTATTTATACTTATTGTATACACAATTAAATAGAGAAGCTGTGAGTGACAGCTGATGTCCCTGGACTAAAAAGATATAACATCTGATCTTTGATATATACTGACTATGCAACACTAAGCAAATCAATTAACCTTTCATTAAAGGGTAGCTCAAAGGTTTAGTTCTTATCACTCCCACCCCCACAACCAGAACCCTACCCTTGTAGGAGTGCTTCTGTGAGCATAGAGGGAAGGGGAAGGGTATTTAAACTCATCTCAGAATAAACACAGTTATACAAAATATGTAATGAAAATGATAAATCAAATTTCACATTTAGAATACATAGTTGCAAAGTAGTACTTATCAAATTCTTACAAAAAATAATAAATGAATAATAATTCATAGCTAGCAATATAGAAGTAATGTCTGTTTTAAAACTGAAAATATTCTCCTCCCCTAAGAAAGAAACACAAACTTAAATCATCTGCAACTAATTCTAAAATTATGTACAAACCTCACAAAATTCCAAGCTATTTACAAAATAAAGGGTCTGCCAATTTTGTGTTAAAATATTTTGGAAAGATTTCAGATTATATATTTAAAAGCTGTTACTCAGGTACATGTTTTTCTAAACTTTATTTCATTTAAGAAATATACAATATTAGGTGTAAAGGACAGAAAGTTCTTTATTTAAACACAAATAAAAATTACTTTGGTCTTTAGTATACATATATGGCTTTGCTTTTTCTCCGACATGAGTCCAATAACATAATATTAGCCATATTATAGTTCTGAGATTTAAGAAGGGAACATTGTGCAGTATTACCATACTTTTGTAACTCTCAATAAATGAATTTTTGTCTTTTAGAAGAACCATGTCTGGGCAATGAAATATTAAAATTTAACTACAATCTTTTCAAATTTAATGGATGGGATTCTTAAGTTCCTTCAGCATTGGGACTTTTTGTCTTATTTAAATCTTGTCTCTCCCCAATAGAATGCTAAAAAAAAATAAAGAAAATTAATAAATTTTTTCTTTAAATTCATCTAAACATGTAGGTCTCAAACAAGAATATTAAGTAATGACTCAAGTTGCTATTTCAAATTACTAAAAAAAAAATCCTACCAAAACAACTATAAAATGATGTTGTTATTGATATTGATCATGATGATGGCGTGTGTGTATGTGTGTGTGTGTGAACTTGATTATTTTATTTTGAAAATAATATTTTTTTTTGCTGGCTGAGGTCAGGCAACTTTCGAATCAATACAAAATGATTAAACCACAAAAACTGCAACATGGTCTAGAATCTTACTTGTGGGAGACCTAGTATTGTGGGGCATATAAAGAGGAAAAAGTAGAAACAATGGGAAATGTGAGTAATCCCATTTTTCAAAACATGACATACTGATGACCAAATTGACAATATATAATCCAGAGTAATATGGAAAAGTAATGAAATCATAAGTATACCTCCTTATGTCCTCCTTATCCCCAAAAGATTATGCCATTATCATGGAATTTATACAAGAAATTACAAGACTAGAGCATGGCCAGGGTTGAAAAGATTTTTGATAGCCAGATTTTGGAGGGCATTAAATATAAAGCTAAGGTCTCTGAGCCTGATTAAGGAAAAAGCTTAGAATTATTGAATATAACTCAGTTTTGGAATGACACAAGCAGATCCATGGATTAGGAAAATGAATCTGGTAATATTCTTCATGACTTCATTTGGGATTTTCTGGCAAAAATAATGGAGTGGTTTGCCATTTCCTTCTTTAGAACATTTTACAAATGAGGAAACTGAGACTGTTAAACAGGGATAAGTGACTTGCCCAGGATCATATAGCTAGTAAGTGTCACAGGTCAGATTGTCAACTCAGTTGAGTCTTCCTGATTCTAAACTCAGTGCTCTTTCCATTATACCACTTAGTTCTCCTGTAGGTTGGGGAAGAGTCAAGTGCAGAGTCCTATTAAAAGGTGATGAATAAGAGTTGCCATGTTGTATTAACTAACTGTATATGGGAAGAAGCAAAAAGCAAAGGAAAGGGAGGCCTTAAAAATGAGTTGAAGTCATATCAAGAAGTGTGTATGAAAGAATGGTTGTGCTTTTGACAGTGATAGGGAAATCATGAAGTGGAAGAGCTTTAAGGTGATAAATGCTATGCTAGTCTGCTGAACAATAGAATACTGAGATGGGGATATCTGGTAAGGATTTATGAAGTCATTTGAAGCATTTTATTATTTTTTGTAGAATGATGAAAGCTATATCTTATTTTATTTTTTAATATTTTATTTTTCTTAATTACATGTAAAACAAATTTTTACATTTGTTTTTAAAACTTTGAGTTATAGATTCTCTCAAAGTAAACTCAAGAGGCTAAGTAATTTTCATATGACTTATATGAATCGGAGATAGGTACTGAACCCAGAGATGCATTGTAGATTTCAAGATCAATCTGCCAGCCAGACCTCAGCCTCATAATCAGCATATTTCCTAAGAAATCCAACATCACAGACTCACAGAATTCATGATCTTAGAAGGTTCTTCAGACCAGTATCCTGTCTTTCAGTCCTAAAATGTGCTACTATCCTCATTTTATAAGTAGGGAACAGAGAAATCTTAACTTGTTTGATGGAACAGGGGTAGAAAAGTTGATCTTCTTTGAATATCAATAGTTTTCTCATTTGTAAAATAAGGACAGTACCATCAACCTCTATAGCTACAGAGGTCTCCCATAAAGATTTTTTGCTCTTTAGAATTTGGTGATTTTTAAAAAGAAAATTAGTGTTGTTTGGAAATTCCCTAAGTAACAACTTCTTAACCACCAGAAATGTGGGCTTTAAAAAAAAATTTCTATTAGTTTTTAGAATTTTCTTTTAAGTAGTTAACCAAAAAGTTGCCAACACCTATTGCATAGCATCATCATTATAAATTTTATAAAGAATTCACTTTTATTAATAGGTTAATTTAATACTTAAGATGTTATGCCCAATCTCAATAATACAACCAATGTTTTAAGTGCTTTTAGGGGGTCATTAAAATGTACATTTTACTAACATTCTAACAAAATACTAACCATTCTAAGTGTATTTTACCTTCCAAATTTGAAAAAAAAGATAAATTTAATAATTAATGTCCATAGTACAATAGTACTAATTGTATTAGTTAAGAGTATTAAGCTTGGAATCAATTACAAAGACATAAGTACTGATCTTTCCTCCAATATTTTTGCACCAAGACCTGACACAAATCATAGACTCAAAGAATCTCATTTATCTAATCAGGAAAATGAGTATAATAATAGGCATAGTACCTAAATCAAAGAGATTTTTTAAAATGAGGCTAAAATGGAATTCAATCAAATCAATCAAACCATCAATCAAGAGAGAAATCTATATTATATGTCAGTTATTTTGATATTGTTTTAGATGCATGTTTATATATATATATGAATATATATATATGAATATATATATATATTTATATATATATATATAAATGTGCATCTGGGTAAGTATGGTTATGTATGCATGTAAGTGTATGTATAAATGCATACAGATATATGTATATGTGTATGGGTCTGTGGACAGTTGTGAAATATATATATATATATATATGTATGCTTGTATGTACATATGTATAAATATGTCTGAGCTTGACTACTGTCTATTTGGAGGAAGCAGGAGAGATGAAAGGGAAAAAAAAAAGAATGAGGAGTGAGTGCGAAGTATAGAACAAAAGAATAACCTGCAAGGAGGCAAAGAAAAGATGGTCACTTGTGAGTATAATTTGTTCTATTATTATATAAGCTTTCTTGAAATGGAAATCTATTGTTAAATATTTTGAATAGTCCTTGATGCTCTGTTGGGCATGTGACAATGTTTTGTTTGTTTATTTTCCTTTCCTATTTTTCTTTTTTCTATTCTGTTTTTTCTTATTTTAATTCAATTCAATTCAACAAATTTATTTCAATAAATATTTAATTTAATAAATTTATTTAAATTTTAATTCAACTTATGTGATTCAATATATATTAAAAAAACAACAGAAGAAGCATGACCAATTAGAAAACACTGAACACGGTTCTGGTGATAGAAGGGAAGAGATGAGTGATGTGGTAGAGGTGTAAGAAATAATAATTGGCTTTATTTGGGATATAAGGGGTGAGAAAGAAAGGAAGGGTGAATTCCAAAGTTGTGAAACTAGGTGACCTGAGGATGACGGTGTCCTCAATAGAAATTAGAATGTATGTAAAGTGGGTTTAGAGATAGACAATAATTAGTTCTGTTTTATACAACCTGAGTGCTAGTGAAAACTTTCCACTCTAGATATCTAGCAAACAATTTTGTGATACAGGATTGAGAGATTAAGGTTATTGGGAGTAATTTTCCTAGAGATAGTTACTGAATCTAACAGAGCTCATTATCAACGGGGGGATCCGAAAAGCTATCTCTGAACTGAGATCTGAATGAATTAGAGAATCTAAGGGGCAGGAGCATGCAGGCTTACATTATAAACTTAAGAAGAAGCCTGGGCAAAAAGAGGATAAAGAGGGTAAAGAACAACAAGAAAGCTAAGCTAAATACAGACACATTAGAAAGTTGGACTGTAGTCAGAATGTTGTGTGAAAGAATGTAAGGGCTAGAATTTATACATTTAGCCTAGACACAATAGGGAATCACTAATAAATTCAGGTCAGAAGAGTTACATTATTAAACAAGCAACTTCAGAGATTTAGAGACTAGAAGCAGAGAGACCAATTAGGAGAATATTGTAGTAGGTCAGGCAACAATAAAAGAAGACCCCAATTAGTAGGATCATCATGTGAGTGAAGGATAGAATTAAAATAAATTAAAAGGGATACAGTGGAGAAAAAAAGCACTATGATTTTTCTGTCCCCCCCTTTTTTTTAAACCTAAGTAACTGCAGCTTGGTGCAATAGGAAGTATATGGGACTCTAAATTAGGAAATCTAGGTTCTGGTGTGGAATCTGCTACTAATCTATTTTTATAGTAACTTAAACTACCCTTAAATTCTTATTCATTAAAATGAGTAAGTTAAACTAGATGATATCTAAAATCCTTTCAGCTTAACAATTTTAAGAATTTAATTATGCTTAATAATAAGTATAAAACCATTTCAGAGTTCATTGATCCTGATTTAACATTAATATATAAGAAGACAAAAGGATAATGTTTTCTTTGTCAATTTTATTAATTTATATTTAGACAATTTGGGAATATGCTTTTTAATACATACTAAATAAACAAGGATTCAAAGAGATTTAATTTCTAAAATTACTAAGATTTTCTCATCTGGGGTGTCTCCTTTTTTATGCTGTCTTCCCCCAACCAGCTTACATGCATAGTTTAAGGATTAAAGTAAAAGATGGTGAGTTACAGTGGAAATAAAATCATAGCAACAGTATACCACCATCCTTCAGAATGGAAAGTGTGATCAAAATATGTTATAAAAACAACCCCAAATGGAACGATATATAAACTTCTTAGGTGAACCAGCTACATGGAAAAGTATCCCTCATGTTTTTCAGAGCTGATGAACAATTTTCCCATCAGTTACTATAAAAATGTACCTGATCCAATAATAGCAAAACTTTAATTTATGAATGATCTCAATACTCCATTACTGTCAAAATATTTTATTAAAGATGCATACAACTCCTTCAAGAAGAAAAAATAAACCTTATACTAGGCATAATATAACAAGTAACCCATCTGTGTAGAGGTGTTAGCTAGCTATTAACAAAGTATGCCTGTGATCCCCACTAAAACTGCTTTTTAGTGTAATTCACCACACTGATTTTGAGCAAAACCCTTTACCTAAAATGACTATGGGTACATTAGAAATCACCTCTCTCACAAAGGCAATTAAAATTAAAATGAAATAAATCCATAAACTCATTTTGAATTGTAGGTATCCAAGGACTGCCTAATTTTAGAAAAGTAATTTTAAACTTAGAACTAGAGCTATGTGATTTTATTTCTAATATAATTCGCTGTAGAAAAAAGATAACCATTTGAGAAATTTTTCACATTATGATGGTCTTGACAACAACAAAAAAAATCAAAATTGTCAAAAAAAAAAAAAAACCCAACAAAAAAAACACGATTTTCCCAATAATGTTACAAAGGGATTTTTGTTAAGGCCCCACAGACCAATTACATGCATGTAGGCTTTTCTAAATGTCTTCACTTTAAAAAGAGGAAAAAATAGGAGAGAGAAAGCAGAACTACTTAACTTTTTTACTTTTTCTTTCTCTTCCAAGGAGGCTTTTTAGCACAAGACAAAAATGGTTAATAGAGAACTGATACTCTAAATATGGATGGCACAAATAGTCAAAGGACAGAAATGAGGAGGGGCAGATAAAGCACATGTTAAACTAATAAAGGAAACTTGTAGGTATGACTGATGAATCACTTTTGTTAACTTTTGAAAAATTGGGAAATTATATCAGAATGGGAAAGATCTTGATGAAGTAGAGATGGGCAAATAGTGTCCCAGTTTTCAAAAAGGAGAAGTGTGGGTTCAGTTTTCAAAATCGATTTCCATGTGCTTCACTTTGATTCCTGGCACAATTCTAGAGGTCACTGTAAGGAATAGAAATGATTGCTACAAGATAGCAAAAGTTCAACAAAAATAAATAATGTATGGCTAGCATAGACTACATTTTTATTGGCTACCTATAATGTTAAAGGAAATGCAACAGATTTAAATGAAATCTGGCAAGACTTTTGATAAAGACTCCTGTGTTGATGAGATGGAGAGATAGATCAACAGATAAAGGAGTTAGCTGATTAAAAAGCCCACCAAAATATGAAAATGAAAGAGTAATCATTAATAGATCTAAATCGAAAAAGAATCAATTAATAAAGATTTATTAAGTGCCTACTGTACAAAAAGCACAATGTTAGACACTAGGAATAAAAATATAAAGAACAAAATAATAGCAACTCTCAAAGAAAGTGTTTATATTAGGGAAGACAATATGCACACAATTAAGTATGTAGGGATAAATATAAAGCAGATATGTAAAACTGCAAGATTGTTAGGGAGTAAAGAGAATGAGTATTGTTTTCAACATGTTGAAATGTAAGAGAGACTAGGGCTGACTATATAGATATGTGAGTTATTTTCACAGAGATAATTTAATACACAGGAAGATAACTGAGAAAGAAAAAACAGAAGAGGATCCAGAACAAAACTTTGATTATGCTCACAAGATAAAATATATGATAAACCAGCAAAGGAGACAAAGAAGGAACAATCAAACATATAGAAAAAACAACAGGAAAATTATGTCATGAAAATCCAGAAAAAAGAGAGGGTCCAACATGAAAAAGTGGCCAACACTTTCGAAGTCAAGAAGAATAAGGACTAAAAAAAGGCCATCAGATTTGCCAATTAAGAAATTACTGGTAACTTTTTTGATAGCATCTCTACAGTACTGTTTTTGGATTTTGTCCTTGCCCAAATACAAATCAACATTTTTATCAATAACTTGAACAGAAACACATAAAACAAGCTAATCAAACCGGAAGACCAGGGCTTTATAGAAATTCTGAAGCTCAAACACAGGAGTATAAAGAGAAACATACAAAGGTAAACATGAATAAATAAGATACATAATCGAAGGCTATGGACAAGTTTCTCAAAAAAAAAAACTGCAAAATAGTCACAACCTCTTGACTACTGACAAAAATGACCCAAAAGGCAATAGTCAATGTTGGAAGGATAGTGGAAAGATAGGTATACTAATACATTGCTGGTGGATCTGTGATTGGAAAAAAATTTGGATGTAAATATGTAAATAAAGTAACTACAATATTCATACTCTTTGAACCAGAGACTTTATTACTAATCTTGCACTTCAGGGAGACAATCAATAAAAAGAAAATACCCAAACACTCCAAAATATTTATAGGAAGCACTTTTGCGACAACTCTACTATAGGGAAACAAGAAACAGAAAATATAAATGAAAACCATTTTTTAAAGATTTTTTATCAATATTCTTCCACTTTTCACCCTCACTTTAAAAATGTTTTAAGGGACAGCTGGGTGGTGCAGTGGATAGAGCACTGGTCCAGAAGTCAGGAGGAACGGAGTTCAAATCTAGCCTCAGACCCTTAATACTTACTAGCTGTGTGACCCTGGGCAAGTCACTTAACCCTAACTGCCTTACAAAAAAAAGGAAAGTAAAAAAAATGTATTTTTAAAAGAACAACATCTGAAATAAGACTAAAATGGTCACAATTTCTAAGAAAAAAAATTGTATTGATTTCTAAGAATTGTAACTCTTAAGAATTTCTGCCTGTAAGCAATTTGAATTATGCTCAAAAAGTTATCAAACTGTGCATACCATTTGACCCAGCAGTGATTCTACTGGGCTTGTATCCCAACAAGATCTTAAGGGAGGGAAAGGGACCCACATGTGCAAAAATGTTTGTGGCAGCCCTTTTTGTAGTGGCAAGAAATTGGAAACTGAAAGGATGCCCATCAGTTGGAGAATGGCTGAATAAATTATGGTATATGAATATGGTATATAAATGTGAAATGAGCAGAACCTGAAGATCATTATACAGGGCAACAAGAAGATCACACAATGATCAATTCTGATGGACATGGTTCTCTTCAACAATGAGATGATTCAAACCAGTTCCAATTGTTCGGTGATGAAGAAAGCCATCTACATCCAGAGAGAGGCCTGTGGGACCTGAAGGTGGACCACAACATAGCATTTTCATGCTTTTTGTTGATGTTTGCTTGCATTTTGTTTTCCTTCTCAGGTTTTTTTCTTTCTAGATCCATTTTTGTTGTTGTTGTTGTTGTTTGTAGCAAGATAACTGTATAGATTTGTATACATATACTGGATTTATCTTATATTTTAACATATTTAACATGTATTGGACTACCTGCTCTCTAGGGAGGGGGTGGGGGGGAAGAGGGAAAAATTTGGAAAAGAAAGTTTTGCAAGGGTCAATGTTGAAAATTACCATGGATATGTATTGTAAATAAAAAAGCTTTAATTAAAAAAAAAAAAAAAAGAAGAATTTCTGCCTCCAGAAAGGGAGATTCCAAAAGCAGATCTTTCATAAGGTATACCTGTGATAGAAAACCACATAATATATATGTTAAACACCTGTGAGCCATAAAGTGACAAATCAAATAGTCTAATTTAATTCCATTCCATTTTCCACAAAAGGAAACTGAAGCTCCTCTGCCTTGTTTCAGGTTATATAACCAAGACGAAAGCCCAAGTGTCCTAACTTTAGGTGATCATTTATAATCAAAGTCAAACTAGCACTCAAGGCACAATTTACAGATAGAATATGCTATCATTTCAAATCACCCTGATCATATCTTAAATTATTAAGTCTATGATCTGAGTTAAAATTTACCATCTTCCAGGAATAACAACAATCAAAAAAGACGGATTCCAGGACATACAGTATCATCATGCACAATTTTAGGTTGTTTTGAAAATGTAAGACAAAGATATAGAACTAAAGGAAGTAAGACTCATTTCAATCACTTAGAAAATATGGGATTTATTTTATCTACCTTTGTATCAAATAAGAGTTTAGGATACAAGAATATATAAATATGTTCCTACATATGCAAAATCACTGTTTAAACATGTTAAATGTAGGCATATGCAAAATAAGCTACATTTATGTACTATCATGTACATAAATGATTTTTTTCCCTAAGTATTTACTGGTAGATACACACAAGTTCTTTATACATTCCCTTGATAACAATGTAGAAAATTCAATTTTATAATTAGAAGTTACCATATCTGATATTTCCATTTCAAGTGAAGATTTAAATCTCTTCAAAAGGTCTTTTTTCCTCAGAGGACAATTGGCCAGTGAGAGCAAAAACTTAGGTCAGGAACTATTTCTATATTATGTTTCACTGGTTGGTTATGTTGCCACTTTATATCCTCCTAGGGAGTTTGATAAACAGAGTTTGGAAGTTTAAATCTGATTCTAACCTCCATCTGGTTTGTGCTGCTGAATAATAGCTCAAAATAAACTTAACTGTTCCTGGCTAACTGATTTCTAGACTAATTTGAAGAATGTCTAAGCTTTAAAAAATGGAGGCCTCTGTAATTATTATATCTTTTATGATAAACTGGAAAAATAAGATGGGAATTTAATAGTAATCTGTCATTTAAGAAAGACTAGAAGTGGGAGTTGACAGAAAGTCAAGAAGAATAAAAATTAAAGATTAAAAAAAAAGTACTGTGAATGGCAGATATTCCTTATATCCTACTCGATAGACTCATATCCGAGTGCATGCCAGTCATATTCACCTAGTTATTCTTTCTGCATGTCAAACTCAACATATTTCAAACTAAACTTAATACTACAATCCACACCTATAGTTTCTGGGTAATTTCCTATACCTATTAGTTATATTGCCATCTTCCCTCTCACTCAGACTTGAAACTGCGGGCATTTTTTATTAATCTATCAATCCATTTCTTATACCTCATCAGTTGAATATACCATGGAAACAACTTTTCACTCGTTCTCTTCCATTCACTTCCACTGTTACTATCCTAATTCAGTACAAAAAAAAAAATCAAATCAAATCAAATGGGGAAAAAAACACAAGAAAGGGGGGAAAAAACAAGCAAACAAATAAACAACAATAAAAAGGTGAAAATACTATGCTTTGATCCATACATAGTCTTTATAATTCTCTCTCTGGGTGCAGATGTCTCTCCATCACAAGTCTACTGGAATTGCCTTGAATCACCTCATTGATGAAAACAGCCAATTCCATCACAATTGATCATCATATAATCTTGTTGTTGCTATGTAAAATATTCTCTTGGTTCTGCTCACTTCATTTAGCATCAGTTCCTATAAGTCTCTCCAGATCTCTCTGAAATCATCCTGCTGATTGTTTCTTATAGAACAATAATATTCCATAACATTCATATTCCATAACTTAATCAGTAATTCCCCAACTGATAGGCATCCAGATGGTTTCCAGTTCCCTGTCACTACAAAAAGGGTTGCTACAAACATTTTTGCACATGTGGGTCCTTTTCCCTCTTTTATAATTTTTTTGGGATACCTAGTAGACACCGCTGGATCCAAGATTTCTGCCTGTCACATTCCAACACACTATTGCAGGTAAAGATCAAATACTATCTCAGAAAGCATTCCTGTATTTAACTTCCCCTTCTTTTCTCTATAATCCAAAAGCATTTTGCTTGTTGTTCTCCAAAGATATTTGGTACATTTTACTTGGTGTTATATTTATTAGTTTACTTATCTCATCTAGTTATTTCAAAGCAAGTCCTGTGCCTTGTTCATATTCACTTATTTATATTTTCCCATACCATAGGATGTAGTATGTAACATGGCTTTCATGTTTCAGTCAAAAATCTATGATTTGCCAAAAAAGATTTTAACTTATTACCTGATTATTTTCAAGAAAATAAGAAATTTAGAACATTTCTTCAAAAAGAAAGGGAAAAAATGGTCATTTACTGGAAACACCGAGAGAGAAAAAGTATATTATTGTGGCATTAGGAATAATGAATATGAAGATTTCTGAGAAACTAAGGAAGATGTGCATTAAGTGATACAGAGTAAAAAATTTTTAAAACCCACCACCTGATGCAAAATAATAATATAATGCAATATCCACAAAAATAAAAATAAAGGGGGCAGCTAGGTGGTGTAGTGGATAGAGCATCAGCCCTGAAGTCAGGAGGACCTGAGTTCAATTCTGGTCTCAGACATTTCTTAGCTGTGTGACCCTGGGCAAGTCACTTAACCCCAATTGCCTCAGCAAAAAGCAAAATAAATAAAATAAAAATAAAGTCAACAAAAGAGATGAAATGTTAGTTTAAAACATCAAAGTTCTGTTCTGGATTGTCTTGCTTGTATATTGTTTTCATGTGATGATATTATCAGCCCTCATGGATTTAATTACTATCTCGATGATGAAGAATCTCAAATCTATCTTTCCTGACCTATTTTCTCTGCTGAGCTCCAATCTTGCATTTTCAGCTGCCTTTCAGATATCTCAAACTAACTGTTTTGTCTTAAACCCAATATATCCAAAATATAATTCTTTATCTTTTCCCTTAAACCTTCTTCCCACTGTACTCCCATCGTCCTTATCACTGTAATGGGCAATATCACTCTCCCAGTCCCTCAGGCTTGCAACCCTAGGATTTATCTTGGACTTCTCACTATCTCTCACCTTCTTGACCTCATCCCTCTCACCACATACAATTCCAAGCTGCTATTAAGACCTGTCAATTTTACTTTTGCAACATCAGTGTTTTCTTCTTCTCCTCTTTCACTGCCATCCTCATCAGGTCATTCCTGGAATATTGCTGATGGGTCTGTCTACCTCCAGTCTCTTCCATGTTCAATTTATCATTAAGCCACTGAAGTGATTTTTCTGAAATGAAGGTCCTATCATGTCACTACTCTACCCAATAAATTCCAGTGGCTCATTATTTTCTCCAAGATCAAATACAAAATGCTTTGCTTGACATTCAAAGGCCTTTATAACCTAGTCTTCTTATATCCTAGCTCCCCAGTACATACTATTTGATTTAGTAATACTGGCTTCCTGGCTGTTCCACAAACTATCTACTATACTCCATCTCTTAGCTCAGGGTATTCCCTCTCACTGAAACCCATCCCTATAATGCTCTGACTACTGAATTCTCAGCTTTCTTTAAATATCAATTAAAATCCAACTTCTGCAGGAAAACTTCCTCAATCCCTCTTAATTCCAGTGCTTTCTTTCTCTTAATTATTTCCTATTTATCCTGAATTTTTGCCTATTTTTTTTTGTACATTGTCTCCTTTATTAGATTGTCCTTGATGCAAGAACTGTCTTTTGCCTCTTTTTTTTTTTTTTCTGGCATCCATAACACTTACTTAGGACAGTGCTTGTCACATATCAGGAGCTTAATAAATGGTTTTTTTAAAAAAAATTTATCGACCAGTATTTCTATTTCAGTTAACAACTAATAAACTATTTTGTGATGAATATGATTACCCAAGATATATTTTGTATATTTGTATGCTTTTTCCAAATAAATCATACACTTAAATTGTTTTAATGAAAATAAGCACTTATTAAAAACGCTATAGAAGAGAAAAAGGAATGTGGCAGGAAAAATATTTACTTTACATGAGCACGAATTTATTTCTCTTTGAGGAGGCAAGGAGGCCATCCTTAGGATTTGGTTGATCTCAAAGACCAAGGATATAAAAAGCTCTCTCTTTGAAAAGTTGGAGGTATGGGGTTTTGGCCTAATTCCTGCTGCCATCTGGAGATACTCTTCTACCCCAACAATGCTACTTCTGTGTTAAATGTGAAGAAGTTATTTTTCAAATTAGCAACTAGAAATCATAGTATTTTTAATTTCATTATGATAAATTTATTTCTTTTTAACAATAAATTTAATTGATATCTTTCTTTTTACATTATTTAACTTTCCAGAAGGTGGACAGATTTTTACCACTGTGGAATTCAAGAGGTTACATGAGTTTAAAATAACAACCTAATGAGACATTAAAATAGTGGTTAATGAGGGTATAAGTTAATGGGTAGTAATCCCGATCTATAGCTTCATACAGAATTCAATGGCTTGAGAAGTTCATAGAAAATTTGCTTCTGCAAAGTCAGTTAAATCAGTAATAAGTCCCAGATGGAAACCATCTTTGATTCTTTCTAAGTGACTAAGAGAGGGAGCTCTGCATAGTTGGCCTCATAAAGATAAATTCCCTCTGTAACTGGTTCTCCAATACTATAAGAAAGGAAGTAAAATTCTTAAAAGAGATATTTTGGGTAAATAGGATTCATGCCATCTCTCTACACATTCTCTCCTCTACCCCTAAGATTAGTTTGTCTTATGGGGAACTAGGTTCTACCTTCTGGAGTAGTGTTAAGCTCTAGTTACAGAACTAGTTACATGGCCCTAGCCTATGTAAATCACATAGGCTTATCTAGGGGAGGGGTGGGGAGTTGGGGGGAAAAATTTGTAACGGAAAGCTATGTAAGGGTTATTGTTGAAGAATTACCCACACATATGTTATGCAAATAAAATAAAATTTAAAAAAAATCACATAGGCTTGGAAAACGTGAGATCCACTTGTTGAAATCTGAGCAGCAAATTAGATGTCTAAACAAACAGAAGCTCTAGGAGTGAAAGGAAAATATAACATATATTGGGAAAATTTAATTCATGAAATTTGTGAAATTCAAGAGAAAAATCAAAAAATTTTGGGCAAATATGATTGCCCTCAAAACAGAATCTGGGAATAATAGAATGAATTATCATGTACAACAATATATGAGGGTGAGCAGAAGATGATAATAATTATCTCTGCCAGTGAGGAAGTATAGGTATGACTCTTGAAACATGGGATTAAAAAGGAGAAGAAAGAGAAGGAAAGAAGGAGATAAGACCACTGAAAGGAGTGTCTCTCCTCAAGTGAAGGTAGGGGAAAGACATTCTATTTGGATCACAATTATCATAGTTGATTAGAATTACTACCATAGGAATGGATATTTTAAATTACTGGGTGTCAGTAATTATATGAACACTAAAAATAACTTCTATGCTAATTATTGTGTGTATAGTCAAATTTTAACTTGTCTAAACCCACCATATGAAGTTTATAATAAATAATGTCATTTCCAATTTGGAATGTAGGAGAGAAGTTTCAGGAAGAGTCAAAGAAAGATATTTCCTCCTTAGTAAGGGAGATAAAGAAGACTGGAGTATTTTGTTATGCTAACTTCCTTTATGATATCCAACAAGCAACTTGATAGGTTATCAAGAGTTCAACAAAGTTGATATTAACAGCCTCTTGTAATCTTGTCATCATAATAGAACAGGTAGCCCAGGTCCAAGCTATTGGGTGACTGAACTCATTAATGCCTTCAGTGGCTGACACATTTAGGAGTAGCTTGCTTTTAAATGGGAAGTGGAGTTCATCATATCTTCTTTCCTCAAGAGTTACTT
The DNA here is from genome assembly GCA_023553655.1 of Myrmecobius fasciatus. Lineage (NCBI taxonomy): Eukaryota > Metazoa > Chordata > Mammalia > Dasyuromorphia > Myrmecobiidae > Myrmecobius > Myrmecobius fasciatus. The sequence goes on along the minus strand of JAJPUD010001082.1, from coordinate 304,365 downwards.
CAATTTTCCTTCACAATGCTACAGTCTGATATGTAGAAACCTAAGAGTCCTCATTTTCAGAAGGCATTTATATCTATGTTAATGATATAATGCTGACAGAGCTGAATAAGACCAAAAGGACAAAGGACTTAAGTAAGATGATAGCTAATATAAAGAATAAATGTAGGAGGTTAAGCCTAAGAAAATGTAGGGTGCAACCCACTCAATTATGTTTTGGGCAATGAATGGATGAAAGAATGAAACTTAAAAATAATCCCCAGTGACAACTCTATTACTTGTATTGATCCCCCATTTGAATGTAAGTTCCTTGTCTTTGCTTTTGTGTTTGTATTACAAGTACAGTGTTGGCATGTGGTAAACTCTTAATAATTGATCTTTGGTGTGGGCATCAAGGTACAGGCAAGATCCAGCATATCATGATAAGTGGATTAGAGAAGTACAAAAGCAAGTTGTAGGTGAGACTGAAGATATGACTGACACAGAATAAGAAGGGAAATGTTGCTTTGATCAATAATTAACTCTATGTCACTGATAATTCTTATAAAGATTGGAATGTGCAGATAATTGAAGAAATTTTTACATGGGATGGAAGTAAGAAGACTAGATTACTCCCAAGGTTCTTTATGACTCCAAGAATCTATAATAACTGCACTCATTACCATGTGTCTATATTAACTTAGAGAAAGGAAAATGTCATCTTCTGCAGCACATAAGAAAATTCCTAAAACTGTCATCCAGACTTCTAAAAAATAGGTAAGGAAAACAGGCAGGGAAAGTTAAAAGTAACAAGTTATAAAGAACTTCCAAATAGCAATATTATGATATAAAACCGAGAAATACAGGATTCATACACTAACAAAATAATATTATGAACAAAATGTTGACTTGTCTGTCATTTTCAAAAAGTTAACCTGCTGTTAAAATACAAGTCAACATTATTTACTTTGTGATTTGTTTCAAAAAACCATTGCAGCTTCCTATATAGATAGAAATTAAATATGTCAAGTTGATAAAAACACGATTTTGTATAAAATAAGAATTATTAGTTTTAGAGGAGGGATTAAATGAAATAGTCATTAAAGTAGAATCACTTTGAAATAAATAGAAAAAATTAAGCTAAGAAAGGATAAATTATGCTCTGTGTAGACACAGATGTTGAAGTATGGAGACAGCATATTTAGTTAAAAAAAAGTCACAGCTTTAGCTTTTTAAGAGATAACAGCAATAACAACATTTATACAAGAGTGATTTAATGTTTGCAAAGTGGTTTTATAAAAATTTTTTAAATAGCTAATTATTATTATTAAATATATGAAGTAAAAAGAAAAAAAAATCTCCAAAAAAATTGCCCTTACCCCCCAAAAAAACTTTCAAGCACTACCGTGGTAAGTCAAACATATATAGTTTTTTTCAGTCAGCATGTATATTCTTATATGTGTGTAAATATATTTACATATAATACATATCCCAATATAGTCTTAGCTCACTTACCTTGAGCAATAAAAACCTTACAGTCTGAAAAATGATTTACATAAACTTCAATATATATGAAAGAGAAAAATATAAAGATTTTTAATGTTTACCTTCTTCAAGAATGGGTCGCGAGATAACAAATGGGATTTCTTGCAAAGGTTCCATGTACTTGTGTCCAGCACTAATAACTTTTATCTGGGGTAAACACAAAACAAGGGTTCCTGGCATGATGGTTTGGCCATGGTACCAACTTCTTACTGTTCCAGGGATGTCACCAGATACAATTGTACTTGGGGAAGGCAAGCTGTCATTTGGAATGAATACACAACAAGATTGTACTTCAAGCTGAAAAACAAAAGGAAACAAAAATATTTCACAGGCTAGGACTCAGGCTAAATTTTTAAAAAAATACGCTTATTCACTAGAATAAACATGCAAGCAACACTACCAAAGAAATGTCATGAAGCTAAGTCCTTTTAAGTCACATTTACTGGGTAAAAAAAAAATTATGTGAAAAGGTGCTGGTTTTGTCTATAAACTTAATCAAAAGGGCATAGCCACATAAGCTGAAAATATATCTGAAATATATCTGCCTTTCCACAGCTCTTTCCAAGAAACATGATTGAGTTAGAAAATGTGCTGGCAAAAAAGGTGAGAAAATCCTCCTTCTTTTGCAGTTCATTAGCTTTTGTTAACACCAGCTAAGGCCTTAGAGATGACTAGCATTTTATATGCTGTTACTTTCTAAAAAGATTTATTTCAATGTGAATTCTTCTTTTCTTTTGTAGTTTACAGACTAAAATATAAGGGAAAAAGGTCCAAGCTCAAATTCTAGCCAGTCTGAATAAGCAAATCTTTTAGTTATATACTGACATGCTCACAACAAACCAGATATTCTATACAATTGTGTGGGCATTTTTGACGATGCATATGTGAACAGCAATAAATAAACCAAAAATAAATTAAAAAAAACAAAAGATTTATATCTTTTGTCTTTCTTCACACTGGAAGCTATGATATGAATTCATAGGAAAATTTTTCCCCTCCCTCATCTACACAATACTGTTACTAAGTCTACTATGGAAAATTTCTGATAATTTTGCCAGATCCTTGGAGACTTTAAGCAAGGCTGACTAAGCCCAAACCAAGGACTGAACTCATCATGACTTCTTAATTCGGAGGCAACGTAGACTAACGTCTGTTAGTCTTAGTTGGCTCTTACAAGTAATACTCTGCACCTGGATATCAAATAACCTCAACAGCTTGCACACTTGAATGCTTTGTTGAGAAAAAACAAAATATGTTTGTTAGTTTCTTCTAAGTGTTTTGGACATACATTGTTATTTAAGGATGTGATAAAAACAATTAACTGGTTTGCTGCTTTATAATTCAACAGCACTTGATAAATCCTCAAATATTCTGGGAATTCATATCAGTAATGGAATCATATTTTCTGAAAGATAGCTAAGCACAAATATACTGGGATACTCCTCTCCTTGGGACAGATATATTCCCTCATGAGAGCAATAATAATATGTAATAGAGTTGGAATTCCTTGATACCATAAATAATTTGCCAGCCTGGCAAATAAAGCACAGATATTCATCTTTACTTCAATGCTTCTGAGCAGTTTTGCTTTGACAAACTGACATGAATTCACTGAAGAAAAATTTAAGTAGAATTTTGAAAAAATATATATGTTGTTATATGATGTCTGACCTTGTTTCTTACGCTAGCGCTATTTAAGTTAGACAATGAAATTAATTTTGTATTTGATAAGTGGTTTATTGATTCAAGATCCTAGAATATATTATTTATACTGGAACAGACGTGATTCTGTCTTGTTACAGACATGATACATTTAGATTTTTAAACATGGTTAAAATTATACAGTTTTTAAAATGCAAGCAAAGAGCATTTTCTCAATCAATAATAGTTAGCACTAAGGACTCATAATATTAATACTGACAAAGTTATCACTCTTATCCAAAAAGTTTATTTAAATATATATGTATGTGTATATGTGTATATATGTATGTATACATATACACACACATAAAGTAAATTCCAAGTATCTCACATAACTACTAATATCCTATTAATACCTGATTTTTTTATTATCAGTGTAGATATGACCCTGGATTCCTGAAGTTTAAGTAAAGATAGATCTTTACTTAGTTTAAAGGGTTCAAAGGACAAAACAAGAGACAGATTATATGTAAATGCATTGTTCAAGAACCAGCCTAACTAACCTCAAAGTGATGTAGGATATTTTTTTAAAGCAAATTTTTTAAGCAAAGCAACTGTAAAAGGCCATTTACTAGGTAAGAGATGGGTACAAACCACACTGGTGGAGAAATATTTCCAGGAATAAAATCATTACTCCAGGAATTATCAAAACATATACCCTGCAGATATTTTGTTACTTAAACGTAAACACTAGAATCAAAATTGTATAAAATACACAATCATCATATCCATGATAAGCAAATTTCATCAATTGAAATAAAGTATTATATCTACACAAACTGTGTAAAATATGCAGAATCCATAATTCAAGAGAAACATCATACACTTTTAAAATTATAAGAGAAAATATAACAGCTAATGTTTATATAAATATTTAAAACATGCAAAGAACTTTATGCATATTACACGAAAGTTAATTTGTACATTTCTCTAATTAGCTTGATCTCAGTCAAGAAAGCTAAATAATAGTTAAAAAACAAAAAACAAACAAACAAACAAACAAAACTCAAACCTGTAAGTCAGAGAGTATTACGGGTAATAGTAGATAAAGAATTAGCCTTAAAGCCAGGAAGAACTGGGTTCAAGTCCTAATTCCAATTCATAGTAGTCATGCCATCCTAGACAAGTCACTAATCTAATTTCTCAGTGCTCTTAAGGCAACCTTTGTGGGGTAGTTGCAGTTTTACCTTAACCAGAAGTTCTCTGTATCAGTCAAATAACAGTTGTAATTTCTATTCCTATCCCTACTAGAATTTCAGAAATAGCATATAACATATTTTAAAAATCAATTACCTAAATAAGAAATACTTAGATCACTGGAATGAATTATTTGAATGTGTAGGAAATAGCAAGATAAATGACAACTGAATAGATTAAAGAAAGGAAAATAATAGGTTCCTTTACTGATGGGCAAACAATCTCCATATACATAATCCAAGTAGTTCAAAGTCATTATTAGGTTGCATTAATAACCTATATTAAAGCTATCATATAAATCTTTTTGCACTTTTTAAATAACTGCTAAACTGTATGTCTAAAATTGTGGTTTTAATGTAAAATGTTGAGTGATTTATGTAACTGAATATAAATCTACAGCAGTAAATCTTGCATTAATGAAAGGATCTGACAATCCAAGGGAAAGAAAATGAAGTAATCTGCCAGTAAGAAGTCCTCAAGCCGGGGGTCAGATCCTGTTCATGGAAACCATCTGGTTGGGACCCTCTGAGCCACACCAAACACAAATGATCTTTTAAAAAAATATCCTATTCATTAATGCATCACAGCTGCACTGAGTGTTACTTCATTTTTCCATGGCAACATCCTTTCTGTTTCAAGGATCTTATTTCAGTTTTGGTAGCAACGTGTTCTTTTGCCAATATTGAACACATTCATGTGTTAAAGAGAAGGAATTATTACAAATTCTTGAAATAGAATCACCTCCTATTTTGATTCCTATTATGTCAAGGGCTACACATGTGAAGTATCATCTACTTATGATGAACCAATGAAGTAAGCATTATTTTGTCATCTAATTTTTAAAAGTGAATTAAATGGATTGAATTTACCCTGAGCCATTACTAATTTATGTACAATCTGAAAGATAAGTCCCCAAGTCCCACTTCATTATTTTCCCTACCCCTATACTGGACCAAACCTTTTCCGCTCTCCCTACCCTCCATTCAGAGCTAGGTAAAATGAAAAATAAAGTAATATCTTGCTGACATTTTCTTCTAATTCAAACCATCCACATCTTCAACACAATAGACTTTGAAGAAGTGGCAGCTTTATGAAGAAGGCAAAGAGATTTCACAGATGTAGGTCACAGTGAATTACCTTCAGGACTATAAGAGAACATCAGGGAGTTTTCCTGAAGCTGATAATTAGTGAAGGAGGCATGCCTGCAAGACAATTCTTGGGTGTTTGTGACAAAACATAGTAACAAGTTTGTGTATGACAGATGAAAGATCAATATTTCATTTTCCTGGTGGAAGGAATCCAAGTCAATATGTATGTCGATGAAGAATTGTTTGGATACCTCAGGCAAAGACACTTGTTCAGGCTGATAAATGAGGATTCCCAAAGTATTTATGATACCCAATTTAGGAAAACCGAAAAGGTGATAGAGAAAAGATAAAAGAGAAGCGATTGATTGCAACTTATATCCAACTGGGAAAACTGAAGACATGCTAAAACCCTATTCTGATTGCCAAGGAGTGATTTAGCATTAACAGAACTGTGGTTAATAATGCATCATAGCTCTGGGTTCTTGAAAAACCTTGAACAGGAAGTGGAGAGAAAGAAGGGAGGAGTGACAGGGAGCTATGTTAGGAAAAAGGAATTTGAACTTAATGGGAATTAATTATCCTTATAATAACTATCTCACCTGGCTATTTTTGGAAAAATGTTTTCTTGACTTGTTGATGCCTCTGATATTATTAACTGAGTACCCTCTATCTCCAGCATATAATTGATTCTCTGGCTTTTTGTGATATTGATTCTCCTTCTTTTTCAGTATTATTTGCCAGATTATCATGTATGTCTCACCTTCTATGCACAGGTATTCCCCTGGGCTCTCTCTAGACCAGGGTTGGAAAATGTCTGGCCTACAGGCCATATAAGGCCTGAGAAATCATTTGCTAAGGTAATGATGAGCTGAAAGCTAGATATACAACAACCTCCCACTGCTTGAGTTCTATTAGTTGATAATTTTGTATGATCTGCTAATGATATAAATATCCAAAGGGCCCTTGGCAGAAAAAAGTTCTTTTTTTCTTTGCTTTAGACCCTCTCTCTCAGTGATCTTAAGGTCTTCCATCAACTCGATATTATCATAAATGTAATTATCCAACTCTCCCAAGATACAATCTTGTGTCACTAAAAGTCTTTTGCACATCTCTGATTGAATGTCTAACTAGCATATTAAACTAAACATTCATAAAACAGAATTCATTATTTTCTCTGTCTAAACCTAGTCCTCTTCTGAACTTCTTTATTTCTGTCAAGGACACTGCAATTCTTTCAGGACCCAGGCTCTGAACTATGGAGGCATTCTTCCTCAAGTCTCGTTTATTTTGCCTCCATGACACTTTTCACATTCATCCTCTTCTTACTGTAGCCGTAGCTCATCAACATTTTCCTGTAGCAATAGCCTCGTAACAATACTCAAAAGTTTATAGCCTGTATTCTCTCTAACTCATCTTCTACACAGCTGACAAATCAGTCTTTCTAAAGCATTAGATCTACCAAAGCATTTCCCTACTTGACAAAACTCATTGGCTCACTTTTGCCTCAAGGATAAAACAAACTTCCCTTCATTAATTAATTCCAATCTATTTTTCTAGTGTTTTTATTCTATTTTACATGAAATACTTGTATTCCAATTATCTATTTACTTTTCGAAAATTCAGTATTCAATCTTTGACTTTTAAGATTTTGTAGAGGCTGCTCCATGCCTAGAATACACAGCTTTCTTACATAAGCCTTGCAAAATTCTTAAGTTCCTTCAAGGCTCAGATCATATGCCACCTCTACAAGAAAATTATGATAATTTTCCTTGCTGATAGTGCTTTTTCCCTTCATGCCACCCTCCTCAAATTGTTAGTCAGATATTTAATCTCCTTGGAGAAAAAGGCTACTTTTCTTTTCTTTTTTTTTTATTAAAGCTTTTTATTTGTATAACATATGTATGGGTAGTTCCCCAGCCTTGATCTTCACAAAGCTTTCCATTACAAGTTTTACCCGCAGTCCCCTCCCCT